>JAXIVJ010019976.1:0-16217 GCA_036785665.1 Chirona hameri | reverse complement strand
GGCTCGGTCGCACCTCTGCGGTAGTACGATCACCGGTGCGACAGACCACGGTCACTCGCCTTACCTGACTCAGAACCGCTCAGGATCGGTAATTCGGCGACCGCTAACAAGCTGATTGAAACCGTTCCATAGCCACTACATCAGTGGTTCTCAACGGCAAGGGAATGGTTACTCCTTATGATGACCAGAATTATTCGTTACCCCCTCGCCCATTGCGCACACCGCAGTTCCCGGCTCAGACTCAGACTCAGACTATATTAAAGTGATCTACAACAAGCGTGTAGCTGTTACCACCTCTCGTCGGAAGATAAAAAGAGGGTCAAATGGTCAGGCGGATGCGCAACACAGTCACTCACACATTCATACAGGTCAAAATGAAGCACATCACATACGGGCCCGGGAAACGGCTAATAGGAGTCAGTCGGGCGCGGTAGACTGAGCCGACAGATGTCGCATTAGGCGGCGAGCAAGCGGCGGCACGGGAAGCTCCAGCAGGTCTGGAGGCAACGAGTTGTACAGTGCCGGACCGCGACAGCTGAAGCGCCTCTTCCCCATCTCAGTGCGCGCCCGGGGCACAAACAGGTCGCAGTCCTGGCGAGTGGTCCTGCCTGACACTTCCCGCACCGCGCGCATCTCAGCCACAGTGGCGAGACCCGCGGCCAGCTCTTCAGGTTCGCCGAGACTACAAGCTATGCGGTACAGCCTATCTTCAGGCGTTGACAACTAGTGCCATCTAGGGACAGAAATATAAGTAGACATGTGAACGGTTGATCTCGGTCTAAAGTTGAGGTTGCTGTTGAAAAAGACAGTGAAACAGAAGCTGGCATAGATGTTTGTGCATTGTGCACCATCACCAGGCTAATCAGCTAGAATTTCTCACCAGCTGCTCAATCGCCCTCATATTTACCCCGGCCGAAGGACACATTACCCCAAGTGGGGAAGTCATCCTTTATTTGAGAAATACTGTACTTCGTGGACGTTAAATCGGACACGATGCCGATGCGAATTGAACGAATTTAAATCGGACACGATGTCGATGCGAATTGGACTCCATTGACTTTATCATCGAGGATGCTCATAATACATATTCGCCTGGTTGCGTAAGGAAGTACACACCAGTTATTTCATTTGATCCTTTTTTCGTGCAATTTATTGGAAATAACTTAATTTCATTAGCACGTTCCCGGGACTGAACGCACGGGTGGAGTTTCCTATTCAAATGGTGGGGCAACTGCCCCACCAACTTTGTGTTTTGCCCCACCAACTTTTGTCAGATTTGAAGGTTTCCTGACTTTAAAATGGTCATTTTCGCCTCGACCATGTCAGGCAGCCAGCCAATATGACATATTGCCCCACCAACTTTTTCTGAAAAGCTCCACCCATGACTGAGCTGCTGTTCCTTTGAGCCCAATCGGCTCCGCATGGTCGTGTCCAGCGATGCTCTGATTTACAAGAACATAACCAATAACCATGCTTGGTCGTTTATCTTCGGAACCAAGTCTTATTAGTTACATACATAGGCGTCGGAAGTGGTGTTGCAGGGGTGGCAGCCGCCACACCAACTTTGGAACTGGTGTGGCGGTGCCACACCAACCTTTCCAGTCGCCCATACATACTCGGTCTCCGAAATCCAAGCAAATATATGCACGAACGCGATTGTAGATGGCATGGCAATGGTAGCATTGACTCTGACGGGAATCCATTTAATTACGTTGTTTCCCAGGTAACCTGAGTCAGGTATTTCCCAGTTCCAACGATCAACTAGGACTTAAACAAATTACATGCATCCTTGTTATAGGTACTCGAGCTTGTGCGGTGCCGCGAAAGAAGCGGCATGGCATTCTCAGTTATGTTGGACTTTACCTTACTGATGGTATGATGGTTCTGATGGTTTACCCTGATGGTGTGATCGGTTTTCCTGAAGTTCTCATCGTCTGATATGACTTACCCTTATGGTCTGACGGCGTTGCATCATGGTCTGATGGTTACCTAATCATGATCACTGGTGGCGGAAACGGGGGGGGGGGCGAGTGTGCACCGGGCACGGTGTCTCTAAAATTGGAAAATGAATACACTCACACTATGTCGTTAACTGGGAAAAATTGTCCAGAATGGGCCTGGTGCCCCCATTACCCCGCGCCCCACTGGGGGGGGGGGGGTTAATTTTACCCCCCCTCCAGGATTTCTCAATAACATAAAAACTATGAGAAATCGCGACGTCAAACTTGCAGTACCTTATGCTGCATCAATTCTACGTCTTCTCGACAAATTTCACTGACATTAAGGTAGTACTGTGGAAGATAATGACGTTTTAATGACGTCACTACACGCGAGTTTGACACAAAAACCAGCTAAACTTTTCCAGGCTGTACAAATGCCACATTTAAAGCAAAATGCAATCTGAAAACGCTATAAGGTAGAAAATGGCAAGGGCTAAAAACTTGCTATCTCAAAATCTTGAAAATATTGTTTTTTGATCCCCAAAATTAAAAACAAAATATTTTTGTTGTTGTTGAAAGAATACCCTCAAAATCTACATTTTCAAACATTTGCGAAAACACCGAATATATGTTAGAGAACCAAATATGGACGGGACTCAAACCAAATTGCAAAGCAATAGCTTTATGTTTGACGGAATGATGACTCTCTAAGTATAAGTAACTCATGACGTCATTTTGTGAATACCTGTTTTTTGCCTTTATTGATTAGATACAGATAAATGAATACCACCATTGTATTTATGAGACAAAGCTGGTCTAGAAACATGTCTTTTGTATTTACATTAATCAATTTCAAATTTTGACCTTATTGTGACCTGGCATTGACCTGAGGGCAATTATCTGGGGTCAGGTTGTGAAAATGGCTGCTGCTATCAAATTATACGTGTAAAATAACCCATACAACATGTGTCGCATGGTTTTCGTAGACCTGTGACCTTTTGTGACCTGACCTTGACCTTTACTTACAATTTAACTTTCGGCTTATATGGGAGATGCATTATACCTTTAAGAGCACCTTGGGCGATACTAGTCGCAATCTTAGGTTTTGGATGGAAAGTATGGCTCAACAACTCAAATACCTCAAGTTTGACCTTTGACCTGATCGTGTCCTGACATGTTACCTTATTTTAAGAATTTCTGGTGTGAATTATATTTGTCTCATTGAGACCTTTCGATCGCCGCCTTGCGTGTCCCACTGCAGCCATTGGTTCGGAAGATACGATGGGGGGGGGGGGGGGGTAATATTTATCTACCACCCCAGCGGGGCGCGTTCGGCTGCCGACCCAGCGGGGCGCGGTTTAACTGACAACCATCCGCCGCTCCTGCTCATGATCGTTGGAGAAGACATATTCCCAGAAAACACGCACAAGTGGGGCCCAAGTTGTATTTTGGTGGGCAAGATGGACTAAGCTGGGCATTGGGCTAGCTGAGCAAGAAGGAGGGCTGAAGGTGGCTCCCACTTGGAATGCCCAAGATTAAACTTTTAATAATTGTGATACGTTTTTAATGAAATAACGTCACCAAAATGGTCTGCCTTCTTGTAAACAAATTTTAGGATACACAACAACAAAAAACAGAAATTTGATTGTTGGGTTTACGCTGGATCAGTGTTCTGAAAACCATAACTTTGGGTGGAAAATGACACATAAATGACATTTTTTTCACCTCGCAAAAAAAAACTTCAAGCCGGGTTTTCACCCCCCGTATTCATGAATTCGAATGTCGGGTGACCATTGTGTGCGAATTAACACCATTATTTAACACGGGCACGGCCGGGGGGTGATTTCCATAGCAGAAAAACGGCGGCGCGCAGCGCCGCCAAATTTGGCACAGCTGTTTCGGCATTAATTATCCACATAGTCTGATTTTGTTTACCTCGGGTCATCTCAGCAGGCCACCAGGCCAGGTCAAGTGACCCCACCTCCAAAAAGTGTGCGGTCATACCACAGCCACAGTTGTTAGCCGATCGGTTTCAAACTTTCAAAAAATTGATTTCATAAGGCCATCGGTACCTACAATTCGTTTATCTCGGATTTTGTATATCGGTGACCTTAGGTCGGGTCAATTTCGTGACTTCTCCATTATAATTCAATAGGGAAATATGAGAATGCTTCCTATTCCGAAGATACGCATGATAGTAGCCCAATTCCTTCTGGATCATGTTATTACGAGCGAGCGCGAAGCGCTCGCTCGTCCTTCCGTGGTTTATGAGAAAATCTGATTATGAGCGGCCCGGCCCAGCCTGGCCCGGCCCGACCCGACCCGTGGCGACGCTTTTGAGAAGCTCATATCTCTGCAATCGCACGTCCCATTGACAAGCGGAATTCTTTGCTGAGCAGCCCCATCTAACCTACCCTGTTTGAGACCAGTGCCGACTCATGTGGATGACTACCACTGCGCGTGGCGCGTGCCGCGTGAGGAGTGTTGAAATGTGTTTTCTCGCAATAACTCCGCAACGGCTGGGCAGATTATGTGCAAATTTGGTGTGTGGTTAGGGACCCCTCAGTTGCCACTTTCACACAACGCAGGGGTGGGGTGACTGCACGTGCGCACGTGCACACCCCTATTCTATATCTCAGGAACGGCTGAGCCGATTGTGTTCAAATTTGGTGTGTGGTTAGGGACATCTCATCCGCCATTTTCCACAAGTCAGGGGTGGGATGCTTCTGCACGTGCACACGTGCACACCCCTATTATATATCTCAGGAACGGCTGAACCGATTGTGTTCAAATTTGGTGTGTGGTTAGGGACGTATTAGCCGCCCCTTTCCCACAAGTCAGGGATGGAGTGCCTCTGCACGTGCGCACGTGCTCTCCTTTTTTGTATCTCAGAACCTACTTGCCCCATCGAGTTGATAATCACCATACATTTCGGTCGCGCTCGCTCGTTCATCGCCATCTACGGCGCCATACTGGTAATAGGCCATTCATAAATCATGATGACCCAGGTGCATTTTTTGTTCAGTCACCCCTACAGGGTCAGCCAAGGTAATCCGATATCACCACAACTTTTTGTATATAACTCTCGACAGAATGAAGATAAAGAAGTGAAGCCGGTACTTAAGTGTTTGTCTCATCGAGACACGTCTCCCAATAGGCAACTTGACCTACTTAGGTCACCACTTGACCTTGACCTGAGGTCCAATTTCTTATGTTGACCTAACCTGGTCGACATGAATATGATTCGAAGCGCCTTGACGGGGAAAAAAACGATGGCCTCGAAATTATTTCCCTATCTTTATTAGGTAAAATGCTATTTTGAAAAACAGCTGTGCCAAAAATAACCTTTTGACCTATGATGACCTCTAGAGCCTAAACTATTAATCTGAGATAAAATTTGAGGACACCATAGTGATCTCATTTTTCAAGTGTTTTCCATTGCCTTTTTCGTTGGTTCCTAACTAGCATTGTGATATCTGGGGGTTTCTGGAGCGACGTCATAAGCAAATCTGACCTTCGATGACCGCTGATGACCTCAATATTGATCCGACATAACAAAAGACCGAAATACTTTCGATAGAGCTTCTCTCCAGCTGTCTAATGCCGTTTCCGGCTTGTCGCTACATTGCGTGGTTTTCGAGATCTTTGGGAGGGGTGCTGAAATCATCCCCCCGGCCGTTCGTGTTTGGCGCAGACCCCCGGCCGTGCGCGTGTTTAACTGATGTTTAATTTAGTATACATACATTTAATTTTAAGGAAAAGACAGCAGACTTCAAAAACACATAAAATACCGTGAACAAACATGCATAAATAGGTACTTAGTTACCTTGGCAGAGGAATATCGTGAACATATGTTGTGTTACATATACGGTTCGTAATTCAGTAGCCTCGTAAAAAGGGAGGTAAAAACGAGGTCGATTGACACCCTGGTGAATTTTAACGCCAATATTATAATCAACGGATCGGCCGCGGAAATATGTACCTACAATTGTTAGAGCAATCGACTATCTATGTTTTTGCGAAGTTTCAACATTCATCAACTATTTTCGCCGAAATCTTCAATTATGATTTACCATGCATTTTCTCCATTGCTTATGTACCCGCTGTTGACCCAACGTGCCCCCGACGTGTAGCCGATGTTACCCCGATATCGAGCCGACGTCGCCCCAGTTAAAAAGGATACGACGTGGGAGTTTTTTTTTAGTAGATTGCAAAACAATAAGAGGCTTTTAACGAAAATAAATTTACAGAATATTGGATCAGAGGGTGATGAATAATTTATAGTGAATAAATATCATACTATCATATTTTATATTCGTTTTTTTTAACAAGTTTTCCGAAGTGATCCGGCAACAAAATGTTCAGAGCGTCAAGTGACACCCTGGAAATCTTTGAAGGTAGGTATACTAAAAAAGACGATATTTTCCAGACTTTTGTCCTAACCTTTCTGATTCATCAATAAATTGTATTTGTTATGACAAAGATTCTTACCGTTCGGAAACGTATTAGTCGTAAAATAGGCCAGTTTATGTCAACATGTTCAGCGAATCTACCTCGCAATATACCTCGCCGTTTTCATGGGTGTTGAAAATTAGCACTCGGTTTTCCCCGGAATCCGAAGTGCTTCCGTCCGTGGTGCATCAATGACAATTACTTAGCGCTGATTAAAATGCATTCTTCTCAGTGCAGTTCAGTTCAACAACGTGGTCTTGGACCTTGGTACCCCGACTCCGGTGTAAGGAAGTGTTTAGGATTTTAATTTGCCTTTGCCACACCAACTTGAAATAGGTTCCTACGCCCTTGGTTACATACGATCATCATCAACAATAGCATCAATCGCATTTTGGCGTTTGTCAGCACCAGGAAGTGTTGTCTGGAATGGTGTGCACCAGTACCTAGAACCAGCCATGTCAACAAACACAGGAGTCGTGTAGCCGGTCCACGGCCCTATAATATATTAACCATTCCACCCAATTTTGACATTAATCACAGCGGATATGACTAGGGACAGTGGATGTTCTCTCTCTTGACCACCGACACGGATGCCTGTCCGTTGACCATCGGCCGTCCTGTTTTGCTCAGCCTTTCCTCCCCACGCCGAGTACGGGGCTCGCCTGACATACCACCATCGCGTCGGCCCAGCATGACTGGGCTCCGTAACACCTTCCGGTCAGCATATCAGAGGACTCACAGCGGCACACACCGACGGAAAGGTACACTACAAAATATCGCGACTATGTTTCGTCCGCTCACTCATTTTATCATTTACTCACACGCGCACACACTCAACCACTCGCTCACTCACTAACCCGCGAGTTTTCTGTATTCTCTCACCGTCTGTCTCCTTAGCAATGCCGCTTACTTACTAATTCCCTTATTCTCACTCACTCAATCACTCACTCACTCACTCACTCACTCACCCGTCACTCACTCTTCTCACCCTCTCTGTCTTCTTTTCCTCCCACCCTTCCTCACAGCTCTACCCAAGCTATGGTTGAAGTATCACCCGGGAGCACTGCAGACCAAGGGTGGGTCCCCAGAGGGGGGGGGAGGAGGGGCAAAGGGGACATGGCCTTCCTCAATGGTCTTGAAACCGTGATTCCCCCACCAAACAAACAAAAAATGGCTGCACGTACAGTGGCGAACGTCTGACGGCCTGCTACCCCCTCCGGTCAACAACTTTTCGCTGACGGCGGCTGACGGCCCGCTAACCCCCCCCCCCCCCCCCGCTCAACAACTCTTCGTGGAAATACGCCACTGGATTTGGCCTCCCCAAACCCACGGCTAGATCCGCCCTTGCAGACCCCGGCATCACAACATACAGCGCACCCCGCTCTACCCGCACTGAGCCGGCACTGACATCTCCTCTGAGATAGACACATCTTTAGACCTGCCGTAACTTTTCGGAAACTTTTGAGCTTATGATATGAAAGCAAGCATAATACATGTTCCTCCTTAAACGTTTGCACCAGAAGCCATCGGAGGTTTTCAATAATTATGTCTTCTCTGTTCTGTGGTGCTTTTCATAGCATGCATTCTTAAGTGTCGCGTTTTTAGCCTGGTTTCCCTCATTCTTCACCCGTGTTTTCCGTCAGCGGTCGCCTGCCCCGATGACGTCATGGCTTTCTTGACTCCCAGTGACGTCATAGCGTGGCGGTGCGTCCGGCTGAATACTGATGAGCTGTGCGGTGGCCGGCACCGTGGTCTCAGTGGGACTCGGTGTGGCTGCCTGACAAGCGTAGGACGGCTTCTGTTGACCGCCCCGCGCATCTCGCCAGCCGAGCACGCTCGATTTCACCTGCGCAAAGGCAACAGAACGTCAGACCCAAGGTCCATGCTTATGTACTTTGAGTTTCCTCCGCAGTGCAAAACAATTCGTAGAAAAGTTAAGTTCAACTGTAGCTAGTTTCAGTTTGAACATACAAATGGAGCGACTCTTGATTAGTTTACTCCAGCAATTACGAACCCAAAAGCATCGTAATGAGAGCGAATTGGCGAAGTTAGTTCTGGAAATGAAATTACTTGCTTTAACTTATTACAGTCATGCGGTCAAAATGCAGGGGGGTGGTAAAAGTGCTTTGAGTGGCCCCGACCAAAAGTGGCACATACAAAAATGACCCCAGCACAGCTGGGGTCAGCTGGGGACATGAATACCCTGACATCTGGCTGCATGCTCACAATCATCCCTATATTTTAACCAGCGCCGTGCCGGGAGGGGGTTAGACACCCTCTCAGGTTTTTCGCGGATAGCGGAAAAAAGGCGACGCGCAGCGCCGTCATTTTTGGCACAGCTGTTTGTGCATCAATTATCCACATTATGTTTAAAAAATCATCGGGTCATCTTAGGTCAGGTCACCAGACCAGGTCACGTGACCCCACCTCCCAAAAAACTTGTGGTCGTACCACAGTCACAGTTTTGGGATGATTGGTTTTACACTTACAGGATTTCATAAGGTCACATATATCTACAATTCGTGTATCTTGGATTTTAAATATCAGCGACCTAAGGTCGGTTTAATTTCGTAAACTCCCCATTATAAGTCTAAGGGGAAATATTACAATGCTTCCTATTCCAAGGAGACGCAAGATATCAGTCTAATTCCTTCTGGATCATGTTATTATAGGACATGCTTGATGACCTAGGTGCCATTTGTGTTCAGTTACCCCTACAGGGGCAGCCGAGGTCATCCGAGGTCACCAACAGTTTTATGTCAATAACTCTCAACATAATGACGATAGAGAAGCGAAACCAACACTAATGTGTTTATCTTGTTGCGGCACGTCTTTCCAAATGTAACATGACCACAACTTGACCTTGACCTGAGGTCACATTTATAAGTTGACCTGACCTGGTCAACACTAATATGGGTCGAAGCGTTTTGACGAGACAAGCACGATGGAGTCAAAATTATTGCCTTGTCGTTATTAATTAAACATATATTCGTGATAAACGTTTTTTTAATAGCCGTTTGACATTTGATGAGCTCTGGAGCCTCAACTATTGACCTGAGCTCAAATTCGAGGACATTTTGGCGATTAAATTTGTCAAGAGATTTCCATTGTTTTTTTTTCTCGTTTGTTCCTAGCTATCATAGTTCCTGTGATATCTGGGGGTTTCTGGAGCGAAGTTCTAAAACTTGAAAATCTGTTCTTTGATGACCTCTGATGAACTCAATAGTGACTTGAGTAAACAATATCTAAAAACCTTCGAATGTGCTTGTCGAGAGCTTTTGATGTTTTGTTCTGCGTCTTTCTAGCCTTTTTAGTTTTCGAGTTAGAGGGGTGGGGTTCCAGGACAGTGAAATCCACTGTCCTGACAGTGGATCTTCATTGAGAATGCACTAGTACCCCGGCCCTGCCCCCGGGGGAATCTACTGTCCGGATTTCCCGCGCCGTGCCGGGGGTGGGGCGTTTAGACGCCCACCCCCATAAGATTTTTCGAGGATAGCAAAAAACCGGCTGCGCGCAGCGCCGCCATTTTTGGCACAGCTGTTAAGGCAGCAATTGCCCACACATTGTAAGATTCTGGACCACGGGTCATCTCATGTCAGGTCACCAGGCCAGGTCACGTAACCCCAACTCCAAAAATTGTGCAGTCGTACGTACCACAGCCACAGTTTTTGGCCGATCGATTTCGTACTTACAGGATTTCATAAGGGTAATAGTACCTACAATTCTTTTATCTTGGATCTTTTATATCGGTGACCTAAGGTCGGGTCAATTTCGTGACATCCCCATTATAAGTCAATGGGGAAATATTCAAATGCTTCCTATTCTGAGGATACGCATATCAGCCCAATTCCTTCTGGATCATGTTATTATAGGCCATTCTTGAAGACCCAGGTGCATTTTTGGTTCAGTGACCCCATGTGTTGAATCTATCGTCCGGATTTTTTTTCGTCGGATTTTTTTTATAAAAATATTTATTATTATTGGCAATCAAGAGCTTAAACGCAACTGCTAATTTAATTATAAAAAAAGTAAATGTACATACATACTGACGTGATGAATATGATGATTAATTGAATATTACATCTGCAGTGGTTTTGACGATCAGTACTTCTAAGGACATGATCGCTTAGTAAATTTTCCCAGGAATAACATAGTAATGATTTTTGCTGGCATTTTGACCCCCGTGTTCTTCATGAGAAGGAGCATTTTGTCCCCGACTTTATCCATAAGGACATAACACTTTACCACCCCTGTCAAAATGTCTCGATTGGGATCAAGGCCTGCTGTCACCCATACTGTAGCCTAGCTGCAAGTTTATTGCAAATACTGGGCGATATGTGTATGTTGTATTTATACTGCACATCTAATGGTAAAATATGCTGACCATATGTTCCTTCGCATCTGAGGTCTTGGAAGATGCGTGGAAGACAGAGTTGAGTCAATCGGTTAAACCGGTCACATGCTGTCGATGGTGCTCAACATCACAAAGTAGGACATCGCAGGTCGAATCCCGTGTAGTCTGATTGCTATCGCTAGCATTTACAATATGAATGCCATCTTGAAATCAAATCTATGTTGTTTTGAGACTTAGCCCATACGAACACTGCACCATAGGTGGAGAATTGTCAGAATGCCAGCGGAGGTCCAGCCTAAGTTAGAGCGAGGTGGGTTGAAGGGTAGGGGGAGGGGGTTGAGGGAAGAGGGAAGGCCGTTTTCGGCTGCTTAACCCACCATTGACTTGGGGAGGGAAGGGGGGGGTGGGGCGTTTAACGCCCCCTGATGGACTTTCGCAATAGTTCAAAACCAATAACGCGATCAACGTGAAACTTCGAATACCTACTACTACATCAATTGTACGTTTTCTGTGCAGAAATGAAGCAATTTCGTCGACATATTTAGAGATAAAGCAAATTTAGTGACGTCACTACATACGAGTTTGACGGAAAAATCAGCTAAACTTTAACAGACCGTACACATGCTATATTTTTTAGCAAAATACAATCACAAAACGTCAAAAGATAACAAGTGGCAAGGGATACAAAATGGCTATCTCGGATTGTTGAGAATATTGTTTTTTTTACCCCAAAAAGAAAAAGAAAAATATTTTTTTGGGGGGGAAAATTCCCACAAAATCAAATGTTTCAAAGATACTTAAAAACAAACGGAATAGATGTTAGAGAACCACATATGGGCAATTACTATACCAAATTACAAAACAACATCACCATTTTGACCGACTTATGGCTTCTAAAGTAGAATAACTGTGACGTATTTTTTAATCACTTTTATTTTTTGTTTTTAATAACCAGCTACGAGCAAATGCATTTCACCGCTGCATTTCTGAGGCAAAACTGGTCCAGAAACATGCCCTTGGTCCAGAAAACATGAAATTTGACATTATGTGACCTGACCTTGACCTGAGCTTGACACTAACTTCACGTAAATGAAATCGAGTGGTAAAATTACTATCACTATCGACTTATACGTGTAAAATAACCCATAAAACATATTTTGTATGACTTTCGTAGATATTTTGCGCATTTGTGACCTGACCTTTACCTTGAACTTTGCCAACAATCTCACTTTAGCTCATGTGGGATGTGTACCATACTTTTGAGAGCACTTTTGGTGATCATGGTCGCAATCGAAGGTTTTGGATGGAATGTATGACCCATACACTCAAGTACCTCGACTTTGACCTTTCACATGACCGTGACCTGACATGTGACCTCAATTGAAATTGTCGAGTATGCTTTAGATTCTTCTCATTGAGAGATTTCGAATGCCTCCTTGGGCGTCTCACTGAGATCATTGGTTCGGAAGATAACTAGGGAGGTGCTTACCGCCCCCCCCCCCCCTAGTTAATGGAGTTTGACTGAGACCCCAGTCAATGACGGGTTAACACGCGCCCTGGAGGGCCTCTGATAATTACACGCCCTGGAGGGGGGGGGTGGGGGGGAATCTCGCCCCCCCCCTATGATCGAAAACCACGCAACGTAGCGTGGTTTTCTCTGCTATCTCAGTCCAAAACCCATGTTAACCCGCGCGGCGCTGGGGTCTCCATCCGCACGCCCGGCGCTGGGGGGAGGGGGGTAAATTTTACCCCCCTCGTATCTTCCGAACCAATAACCGCAGCGAGACGCACAAGGCGGCTATCGAAAGCTCTCAGTGAGAAGAATCTAACGCGCGTACCCGAAATTCTTAAAATAAGGGCACATGTCAGGTCACGGTCAGGCCAAGTGTCAAAATTTAAGTATTTGGGTTTTTGGGCTATACTTCCCATCCAAAGCCTTATATTGCAACTATTATCTCACAAAGTGCTCCCAACTGTATAATGCATCTCCTGCATAAGTAAAAGTGAAATTGTAAGCAAAGGTCAAGGGCACAAAAGGTCACAGGTTCTACGAAAGCCATACGACACATGTTGTATGGGTTATTTTACACGTATAATTCGTTAGAAGCAGCCATTTTTACAGCCTGACCCAATATAATGGTCCTCAGGTCAAGGTCAGCTCATAATAAGGACAATATTTTAATTTAATTAATCTAAATAAACATTGCATGTTTCTAGACTAGTTTTGTCTTAGAAATACAGTGGTGGCATGTATTTGTCTGTATCTGGTCAGTAAAAGCCAAAAAACGTAAATTAAAGAAATAGGCGTCATGTGTTACTTATACTTCGAGAGCTATAAGTCAGTCAAAAATAAAGATAATGCTTTTGAACTTTGGTTTCAGCATCGTTCATGCTCGGTTCTCTTATTTATTTTTTTTCTTCCGGTTTTTTGAAAATCTTTAAAAATAAACTTTTGTGGAAATTCTTCCCCAAAAATAAGTTGTTTGCATTTTTTGGGATCAAAAACCCAAAATGTTGAAAATCCGAGATAGCCATTTTAAATACAATGTTATTATCTGGTCTTTTGACGTCTTTTATTTGCGAGTTGCAATAACATGCTATGCTCTACGATTTTTCAAACATTTAACGTTTTTTCAACAAAAATTACGACATGACGTCACTAAAACGTCATTATCTCCCCAAAATTTTCACAAATTTCAACAAAATTTTGGCAGAAGACGTAAAATTGATCCACCATAAGGTACCATGAGTTTCACTGTGATATCTTCAATAGTTTTCAAGTTATTGAGAAAATCAGGGAGGGGGGTAAAATTTACCCCCCAGCGCCGCGCGGGTTAAAGGTGAACTATTCCCTTTAACCGCAGCGGCACAGTACAATCATAGGGAGCAAGTGGCGCAATAAGCGATGCAAACGTCAGAAGACAAGCGGGAAACGACGTTAGATAGGTCGAGACAAGCTCTTTCGAAATTATTTCGTTCATTTTTTTTTCTCAGGCAATATTTAGGTCACCAGAGGTCATCAAGGGTTAGATTTTCAAGTTTTCAAGACTTCGCTTCGAACACCCCCCAAATATCTCTGGAACTATGATAGTTATCAGCAAGCTGTTTTTAGCAAATAACTTTTACCTAATACAGATAAAGCAATAGTATTTACGCCATCGTATTTGTCTCGTCCAGGTGCTTCGAATCATATTCATGTTGACCGGGTTAAGTCAACTGCGAAATTTGACCTCAGGTCAAGGTCAAGTGGTGACCCAAGCTAGTTGTCATGTTGCATATTTGGAGACCTGTCTCGACGAGACAAACACATTGGTACCATTTTCTCTTATCTATCTTCATTATGTCGATAGTTATTGACAAAACAGTGATGCGGTCACGAAATTGACCTGACCTTAGGTCACCGATATTATAAATCCGGTGGTAAACAAATTGTTGGTATCTATGATCTTATGAAGTCCTGCAAGATTGAAACCGATGGGCTTAAAACTTGGGCTGTGGTAATAATGCAAACGTTTTGGAGTTGAGGTCATCACGTGACCTGGTCTGGTGTCCTGACCTGGTCTGTTGACCTGACTTGAGATGACCCGAGGCCAAGAATTTTACATAATTTGGGAAGTTCATTGATGAACAGCTGTGCAAAAACGGCGGCGCCTGCGCGCCGCTGTTTTTGCACTATCCTCGAAAAACCGGAAGGGGAGGCGGATTTCGCCCCCCCTCCAGGGCGCGTGTTTAAAGGGAATAGGTCCCCTTGAAAGTTGTCTTGAAATTCAACCATACTTTGACTATCTTGAGCTCGAAACTACGAATATTACTTTGGTTTGGACAACTGATGGATATATGTGAAGAAAGAAGTAAGTTTCTCTTTATTTTCACGAGAAATCGTACAATAACCGGGCCCACTAGTCCTGTGCCGAAATTACTTAACGTAGGGAGGTAATTCTTTCACCATAACCATTTATAGATCTGCTCTACAAATCTGCTATCTCAGTCCAAAACCCATGTTAAAGGTGAACTATTCCCTTTAACCGCAGCGGCACAGTAAAACCATAGGGAGCAAGTGGCGCAATAAGCGATGCAAACGTCAGAAAACAAGCGGAAAACGACGTTAGATAGGTCGAGACAAGCTCTTTCGAAATTATTTTCGTTCATTTTTTTTTCTCAGGTCAATATTTAGGTCACCAGAGGTCATCAAGGGTTAGATTTTCAAGTTTTCAAGACTTCGCTTCGAACACCCCCAAATATCTCTGGAACTATGATAGTTATCAGCAAGCGGAAAAAAGCAATCGGAAGCCTTGAAAAATGCAATCGACATAGGTGTTCCTAGATTTGAGTTCAGGTCAATATTTTCGGCTCCAGAGGTCATCGAATGTCAACAAGGTATTTTTTTTGCAAAACTGTTTTTCGCAAATAACTTTTACCTAATACAGATAAAGCAATAGTATTTTACGCCATCGTATTTGTCTCGCCAGGTGCTTCGAGTCATATTCATGTTGACCGGGTTAAGTCAACTGCGAAATTTGACCTCAGGTCAAGGTCAAGTGGTGACCCAAGCTAGTCATGTTGCATATTTGGAGACCTGTCTCGACGAGACAAGCACATTGGTACCATTTTCTCTTATCTATCTTCATTATGTCGATAGTTATTGACAAAACAGTGTTGGCGGTCACGAAATTGACCTGACCTTAGGTCACCGATATTATAAAATCCGGGATATACAAATTGTTGGTATCTATGATCTTATGAAGTCCTGCAAGATTGAAACCGATGGACTTAAAACTTGGGCTGTGGTAATAATGCAAACGTTTTGGAGTTGAGGTCATCACGTGACCTGGTCTGGTGACCTGACCTGGTCTGGTGAACCTGACCTGAGATAACCCGAGGCCAAGAGTTTTACATAATTTGGGAAGGTAATTGATGAACAGATGTGCTAAAACGGCGACGCTGCGCGCCGCTGTTTTTGCACTATCCTCGAAAATCCGGAAGGGAGCGGATTTCGCCCCCCTCCAGAGCGCGTGTTAAAGGGAATAGGGTCACCTCGAAAGTTTTCTTGAAATTCAACCATACGGTGCATCTTGAGCTCGAAACTACGAATATTACTTTGGTTTGGACAACTGATGGATATATGTGAAGAAAGAAGTAAGTTTCTCTTTGTATTTCACGAGATATCGTACAATAACCGGGCCCACTAGTCCTGTGCCGAAATTACTTAACGTAGGGGAGGTAATTCTTTCACCATAACCCATTTATAGATCTGCTCAACAAATCTGCTATCTCAGTCCACAACACCCCATGTTAAAGGTGAACTATTCCCTTTAAACCGCAGCGGCACAATACAATCATAGGGAGCAAGTGGCGCAATAAGCGATGCAAACGTCAGAAGATGCATTGAATACCTAATATCGAAATGGATGTTATGGTATGTCTGTTTTTATTCACCCATTTACCCAGAATACGTTAAATACACCTTTTCA
>JAXIVJ010019975.1:0-16227 GCA_036785665.1 Chirona hameri | reverse complement strand
TAAGCATTAAAAGGACACATTCTGATAAAAGTAACGTAGGTATATTTTTAGACGTTTCCGTAAGGCTTTGTATTTTTGGGGGTAGCCCCGACCGGCAGGTAGCCCCAGACTCCTTAAAATATGATTACAATTTCTTAAAATTTATTTTTGCCTCGCCTCAAACGGTTTAGTATCCGTTTTTGTAATACCTTTGCACCTATGAGCGGATGGACAATCAATTCGGCTTTCAGCTTAAACTGCAAATCAATTCGGTTTTGAATATCCTCACATGTGCAGGTATGAAAAGTTATGGGTGTTTAAAAAAAAGTTGATGTTCATCATACTAAATGTACACAATTCCTGAAACTCGGTGAGACACGCCAACACATAAAGCTATTAACATGAGTAGCTCATTGTGCACGAAAACGGTTTACTTTTGTCACTCTTTTACAAAAGTGATTGCACACCAGATTCTTGCAGTATGGGCAGAACAACCAACGAGGTAATATCGACCACAATAACAAGGGACGAAAGCCAAAGCGATGTCATGTGCGATGTCATCAAGCTAGCCAAAGCGAATGTCATTTCAATCATCGAACACATTTTTCACCCGTAACAATAAGCGACAATCATGAGACACGACGATAATGCCTCGCGATAATTGCCGAGGGTGCTCACCTTTCTCTGTTAAAGGCCAATTTCCACAAGCCTTAAATAGTCTTTTTTATCAACATTACCAGCCCCATTATAATATGCTTGTTCGATGTTAGATGTTTTGTTTGCCTCATAGTACGGCTTAGTTTACATAATATTTCTGATATGATAAACAATTTTGAAGAGGCTCTAACTTAAATATTATATTTCCAATCGAAGAAGTGTTCGTTGTGGGGTATGCCCAACTAGCTGGCCGGTATTATCCGATTTCCAAATCTGGATATCATGGTAGAACCGTCTAGAAAGCTCACCATCCTGAACATTTTGTATCGTCGATCCACATATCCTGAATAACTGCTTTTCACAAACGGGACATTGATGATGCCATTTCTATGGGTGGAACAATCAGCTAGGGTGAATGGAATGGAATGGAATGCATGGGAAAAGTTAGTTTTGAATTAAATTAATATAATTAATTATTAATTATTATGAATTAGTAAATGTATTATTTATATTTCATGTATTCTGTACGTTTCAGCACAGAGAGCTGAGGCAGTAATTTTTGCCATACTGTCTCAGCCCTCCGTGTTATATAATTAATTAAATAGATTGTCTCTTACTTAAAGAGAATATTGACCTATTGATTTATTTTTATGTACTATTTTACGTTGATTA
Source organism: Chirona hameri (assembly GCA_036785665.1). Lineage (NCBI taxonomy): Eukaryota > Metazoa > Arthropoda > Thecostraca > Balanomorpha > Balanidae > Chirona > Chirona hameri. Next base: position 14,919 of record JAXIVJ010019975.1, on the reverse strand, counting down.
TTTTTGATTAAGTAGTTATTTTATTGAGTTGTGTTATATACAGCCAGAGACTATACACAACTCAGAATGTTGAAAAATAAATGTGCCACTATTGAGTAAAAAAAAAAATGAGGGTTGCAACCACTAACTAGACCGTCGTTGGGGTGCTTGAGTTAACTGCTAATTTGGATTCCATTTTATTAAATGTGTGTTAATTGTGAAGGATATTAGGGAATAATAATAATAGACAGATTGCAGGAATTATTGTATAAACCACTTTGTCAAAAAGCAATACTAGATTTAGGTGGGAACCGAAATTCGTTACCCAAGCACTTGAGAGTACCTGGTACGGTTAAAAGTGTGGAAGGAACGCTTGTCACTCTTTAACATGAAATACTCTGTTGGTATAAACTTGTATATAATGGCAATATGTGATCAATTTACAATATAGTTTTGGTCTCGTCTGTCATTTCAAGTAGAACTCCAGTGTTGTGGAAAATGTCAATATTTCCTTCTAAGCTTTCTTGGCGTACCTCATATTTTTCCTCGTCCTCTGACTCGCTTTCTTTGCTACGCTCTCCCCTCTCCCCCTCCCCTCTCCCCTCTCTCTCCCCTACTCCCCCTCATCCTCCTTCTCTTCCCTCTCCCCTCTCCCCTCTCGCTCTCCGCTTCTCTCTCTCCGCTCTCGCTCTCTCCGCTCTCCCGCTCCTCCGCTCTCACGCTCTTCTACGCTCTCCGTACTCCGGCCGCCTCCGCTCTCTCGCTCTCCGCTCTCCGCTCTCCGCTCTCGCTCTCCGCTCTCCGCTCTCGCTCCCTCCGCTCTCCGCTCTCCGCTCTCCCGCTCCGCTCCCGCTCTCCGCTCTCCGCTCTCACGCCTTCCGCTCTCCGCTCTCCGCTCTCCGCTCTCCGTCTCTCCGCTCTCCTCCGCTCTCCCGCTCTCTCCTCTCTCGCTCTCCTGCTCTCTCTCTCTCTCTCTCTCTCTCTCTCTCTCTCTCGTCTCTCTCTCCTCTCTCTCTTCTCTCGTCTCTCTCTCTCTCTCTCCTCTCTCTCTCTCTCTCTTCTCTCTCTCATTCTCTCATTATCTTGTTCTCTCATTATTTTGTTCTCTCATTATCTTGTTCTCCTCGTTCTCTCTGTGCTCTCGTGCTCCTTTGTCTCTTTCTCTCCTTCTTCTCGTCTCGTCAGTCTCTTTCAATTATTTGTATACACAAATGCGTACTGCTTGAAAAAAACATAAATCTTTGTTTGTTTTATAATACGTTACATCACTCTACGTGTGAGATATTCAGAACTTTGCACCTCTATCCACAATTTTGCATCACTCATCATCATCACCAAGCCCCAGATATCCAGTCAGAACCGCTTCTCCCGCCGAGCCAGCGCTCTGCGTATCGGTGACCTCTGACCCTTACGCTGCCGGTTTGTAAGGCGGACACTATTGCCTGACGCGGAGTCTGCGGCTACTACGTCCTTACTACAATGAATAGCCTCTACTCGAGGACCCTCTAAATGCGGACGCTACTACGCCCGATGCTGTGCCGGCGTGTGTGAACAACTCTCCGATCAGAGGCGGTTCTCAGGGTCGAGATCCCTCGGTGCACTCAGGTGGGGAGAAAATCAGGTTTTTCGAATATTGTGCTTTACTTGAAGGCGAAGAATAGTGCAAAGTGATAGAGAGCTCCTATGTGTAGAGGACGGAGATGTACCGCTATTTTTTTCAGGGATATCCATTGTTGTTATGAAACGATGCTAGGTTTTACCCCATCTACAGTAGTACCTACCATTACTTTTGCAGTGACCTGTACCTACAATTCGTTTATCTCGGATTTTTATTTTGTATATCGGTGACCTAAGAGTCGGGTCAATTTCGTGACCTCCCCACTATAAGTCAATGGGGAAATATGCAAATGCTTCTATTCCGAGGATAAGCACAATGGCGGATCGACGGGGAGAATCACGGGTCATGACCCCTCTTGGGCTGTGAAGGGGCACCATTGCGCCGGGGCACCAGGGGCACCACCGCGCCGAGGAACCAGTGGCACACCAAAAATAAAGCAAACAATTAAAAAACAAATCCGAAAAAAATCCCAAAAATCCCCCCCCCCAAAAAAAAAACTACTCGCCGCTACGCGGCGCAAATAATTCAGTGTTCTTTTCAGTACAAAAGGGTCTAATACTATTACATACTGCGGGCCGCAGGGTGGGGAGGACATGGGGCCCATGGCCCCACCACCGCCTTAAATGGGGCGGCAACATGTCTTTTGACCCCACCTTTTTGCTCCAGACATATTTCCTCGTTTTGACTCTGCATCCTGGTTCCAATAGCAAAAATTAGTTCTCCAGCCCCGCTCAAAACCTCAAATTTTGGCGCCGCTCTTCGCGGAGCAATAGTAGTGTATGGATATCATTTTTCGTAAACACCATTGGTAGTTAGTTTAAGTAGCAGCTTATTAGTGACAAATTCCCTCAAGCCCTCCCTTCGCAAAATCCTGCCATTTTTTTTAGTTCAAGAACATTTTTGAAGTCCGCACGACGACACAAAGCACTACGATGCACTGCTATCGCATGCATAAGATTTACTGCTCGTAAAAACAGCTACCACCTTCATGAGATGTGCTATTCTACCCCCGGTCACAAACCTCGACTACCCTCTTGGCCAATTCTTCATCATCAGTTCTGGGGCCACCCTTGACTGTACAAATTATAATATTTTGGCACCCATTTACCATTTTGGGCAAATTTTTACATGATAGAAAGGGTACGACTGATATTGCAAATACCTATAGCCAACGTTTTGTCACTTCAAAAAATGCTGAAATAGGGGCACCCTTAGCATATAGTGGACCAAATCCGTCGAGTTTTCAGATTTGGTATAGTAGGGGCACACACTGCAATTGATGACCCCCCCCCTTGAAGATTGTCTGGATCAGTCCTGGAATTGCATGATATTAGTCCAATTCCGTCTGGATTATGTTATCATAGGTCATTCATGATTATCCATGTGCATTTTTTGTTCAGTGAGCCCCTACAGGGTCAGCTGAGGTCATCCGAGGCCACCAACACTTTTTTGGCAATAACTCTCGACCGAATGAAGATAGAGAAGTGAAACGGGAACCAATGTGTTTGGTCACCACTTTGATCCTTGACCTGAGGTCAAATTTTTCGGTTGACGCTAACCTGGTCAACATGAATAAGATTCGAAGTGCCTTGATGAGACAAACACGATGGCGTCAAAACTATTGCTTGATCTTTATTCGGTGAAAAGTTATTTGCAACAAAAAAAAACAGGTTTGCCAAAATAGGATTTTTGACTTTTTATGACCACTGGAGCTTAAACTATTGACTTAAGCTAAAATTTGAGGACACTTTGGCGATTGCATTTTTCAGGAGCTTTCGATTTTCCCCTTTTTTCTAGCTGGCATAGTTCTCGAGATATTTTGAGATGTCTAGAGCGAAGTCCTAAAACTGGAAAATCTGACCTTTGCCTCGTGTGACCTCAATATTGACCTGAGTAAAAAAAATGACTGGTATTGTTTAAAATGATTTTTGAAGAGCTTTCGACCGTTTTTCCCTCGGTTTTTGTCTACGTCCCATAGGAGCAGAGTTCAAAGGGGGAGCGTCGAAACGCCCCCCCCCCCCACGGCACGGCGAGGGTGGCGCCGAGCACCAACGCGGCGCGGGTTATGGTTCCCTAAGTATAAGTAACTCATGAAGTCATTTTTTAAGTTGCGTTTTTTTAATTATTTTAGCGACCATATACAGACAAATAAATGCCACCGTTGTATTTCTGAAACACAACTGGTCTAGAAACATGCATTTTTTTATTTAGATTAATCAATTAAAAATTTTGATCTTGTGACCTGACCTTGACCTTATATGAGGTTAGGTTGTGAAAATGGCAGCTACTTTAGAATTATACGTGTAAGATAACCCATAAAACATACGTTGCATGACTTGCGTATATATTTTGCATATAGTGACCGTTGTCCGTTTGTGACCCTGACTGACTCGTGCTTACAATTTCACTTTTGCTTATGTGGGAATGCATTATACCTTTGAGAGTACTTTGTGCATACGTCATATTTCGTAGCTTGTATATATATATATATATATATATATATATATATATATATATATATATATATATATATATATACATATATATAAGCCCACATAGCAGCGCTACCAAGGACCTAGCCAAGGGGAGGGGGCACAGGGCCATGCCCCCCTTCCTGCCCCTTGAGTAAACACCAATTTACACTATATAAAATGCGATGATGGTGACGATCCGACTCCATCCCCCCCCCCCCCGTTAACAACATTTGGACTGAGGAGTTAAATTTCAGGAGTGAAATCGAAGTCCCCCCCCCCCCGTTGCCCAGAACCGTGCCGCCGCCACTGGTGATAGCGACAGGTGCTGTGACGTATTAGGCGAGCCTCGAACGGATGCCAATCGAACATGAAACAGCCCTGGACAAAAATAACGCTGCAGCGGTATTTTTCCTGTCGGCAGTCTGCCAATACTAATAGCTGACTAAAATAGGAACACAGGCACAAGGAAAGGGCTATGCAAGGGATATGATTCACCAAACACAAGGAAAGGGCTCATATGCAATATGCATTAGGATGCAAATTATTCTTTACAACTTTCGAATTCCTTTCGGGACGCTCCCTCACATTGAGTGGATATGTAAAAAACAAACATACCTACTTAAGTTGGGAAACGATATATATTTTTGCCATTTCAAACGACTGCAAAAGCAGTTGCAATCTGGCAGGTCATGGTTTCGGCACTGAAGTCTCTGTAATGCAGTTTTCGTGTGAAACTGCTTTGCGTCAGTTCTAAGTATTATTCAAGCGTTTCCAGACTAAATATTGCATGCGTAAGTTCGCATTGTGAGATAGCGTGCAGCTATAAATTGAAAAAGTTAAACATATCACACCAGTAGGTACGCATCTAATGTCAAAACTAATTCTGCATCTACTCGATGCAGCTGTGTGGAGTAACTATTGCAACTATAACGGCACGGCGTTCCTGCATCTGAATTCATTCAATCTGGAACCCAGAAGAAAACGCAAAGGTCAGGCGATAAACGCTTTGTCCACAGCGGTAATCTGTTAGGAATTCCTGCGGCGCTCTGGTAAATGGGCGGGCCGATAATAGTGGCGTCCAGCCCGGCAGGAATTGACAGTTCGATAAAGCAGCCCTGTTTACCCATGGACTGGGCTGGCGCGCCGCGGCGGCGGCGGCGGCGGTGGCGGCGGTGGCGGCGGCGGTGCCCCTGTGTATTGAATCGGACGGCAAACACCTGTTGGCAGCAGGCCGCCGGGCAGGGCCGGCTCTGGTCTGCAGAATCTGCGGCTTCTGAGGTAATGTGGAGCTTCTGCTGCGACTTACTGGAATGATACGCCACCATGGGTGGAAGGGTAGCAGGGCCACTGTCCACGTCACGTCCAGTGACATCTGTCCACGTCACGTCCAGTGGCCACTGTCCACGTCACGTCCAGTGGCAACTGTCCACGTCACGTCCAGTGGCAACTGTCCACGTCACGTCCAGTGGCAACTGTCCACGTCACGTCCAGTGGCAACTGTCCACGTCACGTCCAGTGGCAACTGTCCACGTCACGTCCAGTGGTAACTGTCCACGTCACGTCCAGTGGCAACTGTCCACGTCACGTCCAGTGGCAGCTGTGCACGTCACGTCCAGTGACCACTGTCCACGTCACGTCCAGTGGCAACTGTCCACGTCACGTCCAGTGGCAACTGTCCACGTCACGTCCAGTGACCACTGTCCACGTCACGTCCAGTGGCAACTGTCCACGTCACGTCCAGTGGCAGCTGTCCACGTCACGTCCAGTGGCCACTGTCCACGTCACGTCCAGTGACAGCTGTCCACGTCACGTCCAGTGGCCACTGTCCACGTCACGTCCAGTGGCAACTGTCCACGTCACGTCCAGTGGCAACTGTCCATGCACGTCCAGTGGCAACTGTCCACGTCACGTCCAGTGACAACTGTCCACGTCACGTCCAGTGGCAACTGTACATGCACGTCCAGTGGCAACTGTCCACGTCACGTCCAGTGGCAGCTGTCCACGTCACGTCCAGTGGCAACTGTCTTCGTCACGTCCAGTGGCAGCTGTCCACGTCACGTCCAGTGGCAACTGTCCACGTCACGTCCAGTGGCAGCTGTCCACGTCACGTCCAGTGGCCACTGTCCACGTCACGTCCAGTGGCAACTGTCCACGTCACATCCAGTGGCAACTGTCCATGCACGTCCAGTGGCAACTGTCCACGTCACGTCCAGTGGCAACTGTCCACGTCACGTCCAGTGGCAACTGTCCATGCACGGCGCATTGCCGTTTTTTAACGCCCGATAGGAGTTGCTTGGGCTATCATGCTCGACCGGGTTTATGTCTGATCTATATCGTTCGAACTAGTTGATGTTGGATAGATATGACGCCCAGACTAAGCTATACGCTATTTACAAAGGCCGAGCCTATGCGGAATTTGTAACGTCAAGTGCGGGTCCTGCTGGACCCATGACGTCAAACATGATAACCTGATATAGCTCTATAAATGGGAAAGACGAAGGCAGACGAAGACGAAGACGATGACGAAGATAGGGAGACTGAGAAGCATCATGGACTTCCCCAATTGCTGATCATCACTGCAGTGCACTCCAAACGAGCCTGAGACCATCTTACTGCAAAGGACTCAAACCATCCTACTACTCTGCAATCCAAATTGCTTGACAAATATAAATACAAGGAAGCCTAAACAGCTGATCATCTTAGCACAACGAAACCCAATCAACTGATCGCCTAACTACAGGGGGCTTCATATCATCCACGGCAAAATATGGTGCACTTCCCATGCAGACCTTTTAAATGACAAAGTAATACATTAATTCGTCAATATTTGATTATGTTAGCCATACCTACCTGGAAACACTCCAATGCATGCAATGCAACGTACTTTACGTCCAGTAAAAGCTAAGAAAATGTAACATAGTTAGCATAACTATGCAAAACATATGGTTTTCTTCGGTTGCGTTTTGTTTTCACTGCGAAGACCAATAATTTCGTAGCTGTAATCAGGGAAGGCAGGCCCACACACTTGCCTGATGCAATGTGAAATGTCATCGGCACTCATAATGTTAACGCACTGACACCGGATCCGTTACAGAGTCGGTCGTGTATGCCACTTGATAGCCAGCTGACAAAGCTCATGCGGAGGGTACTATCAAACGAGTCCTGTCAACTATACCGTGCATGGCTACTATGAAACGAGTCCTATCAACTATACCGTGCATGGCTACTATGAAACGAGTCCTATCAACTACACCGTGCATGGCTACTATGAAACGAGTCCTATCAACTATACCGTGCATGGCTACTATGAAACGAGGCCTATCAACTATACCGTGCATGGCTACTATGAAACGAGTCCTATCAACTATACCGTGCATGGCTACTATGAAACGAGTCCTATCAACTATACCGTGCATGGCTACTATGAAACGAGTCCTATCAACTATACCGTGCACGGCTACTATGAAACGAGTCCTATCAACTATACCGTGCACGGCTACTATGAAACGAGTCCTATCAACTATACCGTGCATGGCTACTATGAAACGAGTCCTATCAACTATACCGTACATGGCTACTATGAAACGAGGCCTATCAACTATACCGTACATGGCTACTATGAAACGAGTCCTATCAACTATACCGTGCACGGCTACTATGAAACGAGTCCTATCAACTATACCGTGCACGGCTACTATGAAACGAGTCCTATCAACTATTTACTATACCGTGCATGGCTACTATGAAACGAGTCCTATCAACTATTTACTATACCGTGCATGGCTACTATGAAACGAGTCCTATCAACTATTTACTATACCGTGCATGGCTACTATGAAACGAGTCCTATCAACTATTTACTATACCGTGCACGGCTACTATGAAACGAGTCCTATCAACTATTTACTATACCGTGCACGGCTACTATGAAACGAGTCCTATCAACTATTTACTATACCGTGCACGGCTACTATGAAACGAGTCCTATCAACTATTTACTATACCGTGCATGGCTACTATGAAACGAGTCCTGTCAACTATACCGTGCATGGCTACTATGAAACGAGTCCTGTCAACTATACCGTGCATGGCTACTATGAAACGAGTCCTGTCAACTATACCGTGCATGGCTACTATGAAACGAGTCCTGTCAACTATACCGTGCATGGCTACTATCAAACGAGTCCTATCAACTGTACCGTGCATGGGTACTATGAAACGAGTCCTATCAACTATACCGTGCATGGCTACTATGAAACGAGTCCTATCAACTATACCGTGCATGGCTACTATGAAACGAGTCCTATCAACTATACCGTGCATGGCTACTATGAAACGAGTCCTATCAACTATACCGTGCACGGCTACTATGGAACGAGTCCTATCAACTATACCGTGCATGGCTACTATGAAACGAGTCCTATCAACTGTACCGTGCACGGCTACTATCAAACGAGTCCTATCAACTACACCGTACATGGCTACTATGAAACGAGTCCTATCAACTACACCGTGCACGGCGAGCGCGGCCTAAAAATATTTACACACGTCACTATAATTGGTCTGCAGTACTGTTTCTCTAAGATAGCGTAACATTATCTCAGATAACTGGGGAAGCTCGGCCATTGGCGAGACGTCGCTGCAGCGTTGATAGGATTGGTCGAGAGGTCGCTGCAGCGTTGATAGGATTGGTCGAGACGTCGCTGCAGCGTTGATAGGATTGGTCGAGGCGTCGCTGCAGCGTTGATAGGATTGGTCGAGAGTTCGCTGCAGCGTTGATAGGATTGGTCGAGAGGTGGCTGCAGCGTTGATAGGATTGGTCGGTAGATGACCGGGACTGTCACGGCTGCCACGGCTGGCACGACTGGTCCGGGGCTGACAGATGATGATATCGTAGCTACGGTACGACTGGTTAGGGGCTGACCTGATAATATCACACGTCACTTATTCAGCCGTGCAGCTTCGTAAGCGAGAACGAAAATGGCAATTTAATTGTGTTACCTATGCATTACTTTCGATGTCAGCGCTTTTAATTGTATGCTGTTTGAAAAGCTTCCAATGCTTCCTTTTTATCATTACTTACTTTAAAATTGGGTCAAGGAGGATTTTTTCTCAATTAAAGACAAAGAGAAGGTAGCATTGCATGTATTATCACATACATTTCTTATCACATTAATTTCTTATCACATGAATTTCTTATCACGCAAAAATTCAAAGAGAAAGTCGCCAAAGAGAGTCATACTTCTTGATACAGCCAAAGAATGTACTGTTTGTATTGTTGTAACAGTTTTTTACAATGTACGATAAAACAACTAACGTCAGTGGATTAGGGGCCAGGAGGAATGGTCGCCTCTCTATACTTAACACATGCATTGGCCAAAACAATCAGAAACAACAGCAGCGCAGCGGCCCTTATGAGATACTAATTCAGCGGTGTTATGAAGCTCACTGACTAACACAAAAGTTTGTAATTTGTACATATTTGAAATGCATAAACTGTTCAACATCGCTGACGAGAGGACACACTGGGGTGGGATATCAATCGCTGGCATGGTGGCTTCTGTTGTTTTATTTTACAAAGAAATACACGAAAATGGAACGGTTGTCTACGCAGATTTAGATAATTAAACGGTGAAACATTGTGAGTGATGATCAACTCAACGCTTTTGGAGTAGTACAATGTCAGAGGCAGGCTAAATAGTTGGCTGATCAAATTGAGATTAAACCTCTCGATAAGAAACATTCGATTCAAACAGAATGCCGTTTGAAATGATAAATTAACGCAAATGTTTAGATTACTACGTAACAATAGCTATTTATTACGGCCCTAAATGGTACTGGGAATGAGATACAGCTCATTTTAGCTGAGATATAACAGCTTCTAACTGCATTAATTTCATGATGAAGATCACATCGATGATTCAGCAACTAATAACACGGTTGGATAATTTCTTACTGTTTTCATTCAGCATTTTCATTCAGTAGCTCTTAACATCACTAGAGACTGGAAAATCGCTGCTGATGTGAAGCCATGTTAAAGTCGTTACTTGAACCTTGATTGTAAATAATTATTCGTTGACACCTGGACGTGTAATGGATGAAAATAATGAAAGCGGATGAAGATGTGAGAAAGCGACAGAAATTATGTTCAAAAGAGAAGAGTTTGAAGTGAAGCTATTCACCCAATTTTGTATGTCGTCCCATTCTGCATTTTAGTTTTCGTAACAGGAGACAATATTTGTATTGGGTATACAAATCATATTATTTTCTACTCTTGATCCATCTCCATTCACAATTTCGGTGATGAATAGTATAACTGATGAAGTATCCAATCATCGGTGTGATGTTGCCGTAGAGAATAATTGTCAAATAAATCGACAGACATCAAATAACTTCGTTATTTGATCGCAGCACCGGAAGTACTTCCGGGAGGGGATGAGGAATATATCAGACGATACATCATGTTTAATACCTACATTAATAAGACCACATGCCTAGTCTTTGCGTACGAAAGGCATTTTATCCAAACATATACTAGGTGTTCTGATGTTTATTTCTGCCAAAAGTGAAAGCCAGGGAAGTGAAAGCCTAAATAAAATGAAAATAGCAATATTTGTACACCAAACCGCAGTCATAAACTGATTATATCCTTTGAGAATACGTTTTTGTTTGCCCTTGTGACAAAATTATAACCTTCTGTGTGGCTCTCCTTCCACACTTCAGGCATGGCACAGAGTTAGTCAGGCATGATACAGACGATGGCATGGCAGAGAGTTAGTCAGGCATGGTACAGACGATGGCATGGCAGAGAGTTAGTCAGGCATGGCACAGAGTTAGTCAGGCATGATACAGACGATGGCATGGCAGAGAGTTAGTCAGGCATGGCACAGAGTTAGTCAGGCATGATACAGACGATGGCATGACAGAGAGTTAGCCAGGCATGGTACAGACGATGGCATGACAGAGTCCGACAGAGCGTGACATGCTCGTAGACATAATACAAACTTTACCCAAAATAACGCTCATACGGTCCAGCCTGTCGAGGCTTCCAGTGGATAATCCTCACTGCTCAGTAACCACTGTAGCTGATCCCAGCTGAACTTCACTTCTGTTCCGGAAAACCCAGCCAACCTTATCAAAGTATATTATTCTCGGACAGCTTGTCCGGCTTAATTCAACATGAGCATGTCAAGGAAGCCAACAGATGCCGATTGCCGATGACAAGGTCGCCAAGGCCTCACGATACCTACGTTCCTATCGCTGGATGGGAGGTGTCGCGTTCTGCTGTTCACCACGTGTACAGCACCTGCGCCCTGCTGATCCTTCCATGGAAGGATCGTGAAGGGAAGGATCATGGAAGGGTCGAAGGATGTCTCGGTCGCACACGACCGAGACAGCAGAGGATAAGCGGTCGTGATCGGGCGTCTTTCTAGCATTCGGAACGTCGGTCGCACACGGCCGAGACAGCAGAGGATAAGCGGTCGTGATCGGGCGTCTTTCTAGCATTCGGGACGGTCCTTCACACCACCGATTCCGTCTGCAGCCCTCAGGTATAGCTGACCCCACCCCACCCAACCCCACCCCCACCCTATCATAGCTCAGCAGACCGCCGAGAGTGCATTCATCTCAAACCCATTGACCGGTTCACCCATGTGCGTCAGTCAATTTTGAAACCGTCCATGGCAATAGCATGGCACGTGTCCGGGATGTTAACCGACCTTCCTGACCCAACACGTGTCTCGCCACGTGTTAACCGACCTACCTGACCCGACACGTGTCTGGCCACGTGTTAACCGACCTTCCTGACCCGACACGTGTCTGGCCACGTGCTAGTGTTCCATGGTCACGAGTCTGGAACGCCAGCCGACCTACCCGCCGACCTACCCGCCGACCTACCCGACGACCTACCCGCCGACCTACCCGCCGACCTACCCGCCGACCTACCCGCCGACCTACCTGACGACCTACCTGACGACCTACCTATACGCCGCCGACCTATCTGACGACCTACCCGCCGACCTGCCTGACCTACCAGCCGACCTACCTGACCTACCAGCCGACCTACCTGACGCGGCAGTGCAGCTCCATGGTTCGTGCAGACGGCCCGCGAGCGGACGGAATCTCCCGCTGTACGTCACCGATTACCCCGCACCGGCGCCGGACGCAACCACTACAGGACCAACACTTCTGGACAATCACTGGCTGAGGTCTGCACTGGCTGAAGGCTGCACTGGCTGAGGTCTGCACTGGCTGAGGTCTGCACTGGCTGAGGTCTGGCGTGGCACTGGTTCAGGTCTGTCACCGCACTGAGCCAGAGAACAATGCTGGACCGCGACGCCGGCAGACTTCCGTTACCGTAGGAAAGGCAGCGGACGGGAGCACTCGCACCGCCTCAGACGCCCCATGGGGGTCACCTGCGGCGATGACGCCCCGCTGCCGTCCGATGACGTCCGATGACGACTGATGACGGCTGATGACGGCTGATGACGGCTGATGACGTCCGATGACGTCCGATGACGTCCGATGACGTCCGATGACGTCCGATGACGACTGATGACGGCTGATGACGGCTGATGACGTCCCGCTGCCGTCCGGTGACGTCCGATGACGTCCGATGACGTCCGATGACGGCTGATGACGCCGGATGACGCCGGCGTAACCGGAAGGCGGCCCGTCAGCGGCGGCGGCCAGGCGGCACTGGCGTCGCGCCGTCCGCCCCCCACCCGGCTGCCGGTCCGGCCGTAGTGACTGGAGCACGCCCCTCGCCGACGTGCGGCACAGGTCGACCGGACCGAGCTCACCAGACGGCAGCGGCGCTGACACCTACCGGCTGATGGCGGAACTAGCCAGGTCCAGGTGTGGCGGCATCGGGGATCAAAATCAGTCACGGGGTGTTAACCACTTGTCTTGGAATTGGACACTTGGTCAGATGTTTGTATCATGAGTCAATCAGTGTTTGAGTTCCGATACCTTTAACCGCGAGGAATGAAGCAATGCCCCCTTGAGCCTCGAAGGCACCCAATAGCCCGAGGGGGACACCCATAGCCGTCGAAGTGACTCGAAACGAATTTCACGTCCGTTTTCAAACAAAGCGAGAGTACATTTGCCCACTCTGATCTCCAGAGGACCCACTCTGACTTCTAGAGGGCCCACTTTGGCAGACTTGCAACGACTCATTTTTGTAGACGACTCAACTCTGACTCAACAGCCGAAGAACTGACTCGACTCTTGACTCAAGGGCTATTTTTTTTTAAAAATCGACTTAACTCTTGACTCAAGTGTTATTTTGTGTAATTGAATCGACTCGACTCTTGACTCAAGTGCTGTTTTAAACAATTGAATCGAATCGACTAAAAAATATATTTGAGTCGACTCAATTTGACTCATAATCACAAGTTTAATTATGTTGACCGGGGGGGGGGGAGGGGTCGGGTCTTCAGCAAAATAACATTTTATCTAGTGTAAACTGGTTTGTCCAGGGGCGGGGGAGGCTTGGCTATGTCCCTGTTGTAACAGACTCAAATGTGTTTGAGTCGACTCAAGTCTGACTCAAAAGCCGAAAATCTGACTCGACTCTGGACTAAAATGCTGTTTCAAACAAATTGAATCGACTCGACTATTGACTCAAGTGCTGTTTTTAGCAATCGAATAGACACGACTCATGACTCATCTAAAAATGTCCGACTCATGAGTCGATTCATGAATCAACTCTGAGTCGGTTACAAGTCTGCACTCTGGACTCCAGAGAGCCCGCTCTGGTCTCCGTAGGGGCCACTGCGGCCTCCAGAGTGCCCATTCTGGCATATTTTGAACTAAAAGGGTCCATTCTGGCCTACATTTGTGTACAAGGCCGAAATGGCCCACCAAGGCTTGAGGGGGCCCACCAAGGCCCAGGGGCCCACTTTGCTACGTGCCCCCTTGACCGAATTCTGGATCCGCCACTGCGTGCATCATAGTAATGATTACTCTTCGGTCCGTAAAGGCAAACCCGTGGGAGATTCGTGCGTGGTTTACCATGTAGGCCCTAACGTGGTAAAGTCAGGAGGATATGAAAATGGCAATGCTGTGTAATGTGTTAAACTATCAAGATGAACATATTTACGAGCTAGTCCACCCGTGAATGACAGCTGAGCAGAGCGAGAAACCAACAGCTGAAGATATTTGACCAAATAGCAGTACGGTTTGAGATTAACCGCGAGGCCACGCCTCTGCTCCGATACTAATCAGATATATGTAAATTGCAGATGCAATGTCTCCTGTTGGATGGTGCAGGATTTCAGCTTCAGTGTTGCGGAACTGGACATGATTATCCCGGCGCAGACACACTTTTTACAGGCACGACCTCTCCCATTGTCACGAAACAAATCACGGACAGGCCTGTCGAACAACGGATTCAGTTTCCCACGAAGCTTTCTCATTTCTGCAAAGTTTGCAGTAGCCGCAAACATGAGATCAAACAACAGTTGGAGACCATTGCCAGCATGTAATGCATATGACATGGTGCAGTAAATTAGCAGAAACAATGCCCATGATGCCATGGTCAAATACGATACGTTCTCCTGCCGAATCCTAGGTCCCGGAGATTCGACGGCACATGGCCACTGTATCTCAGCAACGTTCGGAACTTCCCATAACCAGGGACACATGTTAAATGGAGCTTTGGAAAATTGTGAATAAATCGTGTCCATGCTGACGGCTGAGGTGCTCGTAAGAAGGATGACAGCAAACAGACAAGACTGGAAATCACCCACCCCGAGGTTGATCACAGCCCCTGACATGACGTATGCGGAGAGCGCCTCCTTCCAGCCGTGCCAGTCTCCCTGGAGCACCAGGCCGTAACCTGAAATC
>JAXIVJ010019974.1:0-16231 GCA_036785665.1 Chirona hameri | reverse complement strand
GAATAATACAGATTTGTACAGCCTTTGCATTCACTCCCGTGCAGTGGCATTCTTCGTCACCGACCGCAGGATATTTATTGGTCCGCGTCTCGCTTTATGTTCCAGTTTCTGGTTAGTTAGTGGAATGTATTTATAATTGAATTATTTAATTTTTGTCAGTTCTGTGAGCAGTCATTGTCGTGTTAACAGCCTTGGAATTTGTGTCATTTTCTGGACTTTTTGGGTCCAAATAATTTTTCTCTCTTCATATTTCATATTTCATATCAGGCCGCTCAATATTGTTTTCCCCGCAAGTTTAGTAAGACTTCGCTCGGCCTTCGGCCTCGCTCGTAATATACATCCTTGACACCTAACTGGCTGAATTTGGCGACACTGTGTTGAGATAATTTTGTATGTACTCATTGGTTATATGCAGAACTATGTCCATACAAGTTATTGGTTCATGTCATATTCTTCTGCATCCGGCTGTTGCGCTGAAGCGGCGGAGCCTGGACAGCTCGGCGGCGACTGCTGTGTTTTGAATAGTGCAAGTCCGATCGGGTCTGCTGCCGTTGTACTGTGACTGGCGCATCTGAGGCCTTCTGCATTTATATTGTTGCTAATATATATATATATATATATATATATATATATATATATATATATATATATATATATATATATATATATATATATATATATATATATGTATATATATATATATATATATATATATATATATATATATATATATATATATATATATATATATATATATATATATATATATATATATATATATATATATATCCTACTTGGAAAATGTTGGTTTGCCTTGCCTTTATGGATTGGTAGAGATGTGCTGATTCCAAAACCAGGTCATATAATATATATATATATATATATATATATATATATATATATATATATATATATATATATATATATATATATATATATATATATATATATATATATATATATATACATATATATATATATATATATATATATATATATTATATATATATATATATATATATATATATATATATATATATATATATATATATATATATATATATATACATATATATATATATATATATATATATATATATATATATATATATATATATATATATATATATATATATATATATATATATATATATATATATATATATATATATATATATATATATATATATATATATATATATATATATATATATATATATATATATATATATATATATATATATATATATATATATATATATATATATATATATATATATATATATATATATATATATATATATATAATATATAGTGCAAATCAAGAATACTGATGTCTAGATCGGATATTTTGCCACAGTATGTTGCCTAAAATATGATATTCCTAATCACGTACGATACCTATATTTAATATTATTGCATTACTAATGGTCTTCTCACATGATAATAACTAAATAATAAATGCATTAATGAATATATAATACATTAATTATTTAGTTGATATCATGAGATCATTAGCAATAATATAATATTTCAAAAGGCCACAATCAGTGACTATTCACGTCGTTAACTCATTCCGTCGAATTGAAAAAGTGTTGTCTGCAGCGGGATTGAACCCGCGCTTGGCCATCGCTCGATCTGCATGGGTTCACGAGATGCTTAATAGCTCGAAAACGAACCTCACGGCGTACACTTTTGAACCCGGAAATCGAAAGAAAAATGTTCACGCTTCATTTCTAGCTACTTTTTATTGTCGCATCGGTTGCAGGTAAGAAAAGCCGTGGGCCCGTAAAATGGCTTTTTAACATGGAACCCTATGGCCTAGTAGGAAAATGTATGCCGTGCTGCCATATGGACTTTGGACCCCGGGCCGTTTGGGAGTGGGGTGTTGCTTTGACAAAACGGATCAAAATATAGATTGGAAATGTTCTCAACTGGGTAAGATTTAATCCTGTTATATGTCTGGCAGCGACATTTCAAACACTTGAAGTCCCATAAACTGTTTGTACGGGTTTTAACTTCGAATTTCCTGTGAATGATTCTAAAATCAAGTATAAAGTAGGAGGGCCCTACCAATTTAACAGTAGGCCTATGACGTTACATGGTAACAATGACCTTCAAATCTAAAAAGTTAGCATTGGGGCCCTACCAATCATTTGCAGGACATGACGCCCCTGTTCAGGTGTTCATGTACATGATGACTGAGTATTAGTAGGTGTAATTATTATGTACTTAGTACTAACCAAGGTTGCTATAAAAAAAGGTTAGGCAGATCATACGTCACTGATTCTGAAGCTGTATGACTGTACTAAGGCTGTATGACCAAGACTTTATGACTGGGACTATATGACCAAACTGACCTGGTTTTGGAATCAGCACATCTCTACCAATCCATAAAGGCAAGGCAAACCAACATTTTCCAAATAGGATCTTCATGGGGCCATCCCCAAAACACCGATTTCCCCGTTGGCTCGTGTGTTGAAGGCCACGGACCATGACTTTAGTGACGTCATCACTTAGGAATGTCAAACATTTGGCGGGGGCTGGTACTAACTACCATTGCATATAACTCTTTTTTTTAAAATTTAGTCCGAATGTTTTTGTATGGATGGATTTCCGGTCAGGACCCACGCTAAGCAGAGCTTGTTGCGCAGGTCCTGACCTCACCACCCGATCTCGCAATTCCTGTTGGCCGGCAGAATTTAGAGACGAAAGTTTTACGTGCCCGACATACCTGGACATGGTCCGCCACGCTCACTGACGTCACCTGACCTTGAGTGCGACCGCTGCCACCGGCCGCAGGCCACCCCAGTCAGGAGCAAATAGCGAGCGCCGAAGCGACTCGAACCCGGGCTGCCACTACCGGGAAAGGTCAGAAGTCCAGCGCTCTCCCACTGAGCTACAGGGACTCTGATAGTACTGTTATCATTGACTTGAGTGTTGATACACTATTCAATCAATATTTATTATGGTGAGCTCAATATCACTCGCCTGTGTTGCTATGGAAGTGAAGTGAACTGCTGGTTAAAATATTTTTTAGCTCTGACCTGAGCTTGTGCGACGCGCGCATTACTTCAAAATGATCAGGCCCAGGACTGCCCGGAGCCCAGTGATTTCCTTAAAGTTGAGGCCCGGCCCAGGCCCAGCCCAAGGCCCATAGGGCCAGCCCGGCCCATGGCGAACTCTGCTCGCCACCCAGCGACAATACCACCCGCCTCATTTGTGCAGTTTGAGTCGGGGAGGGCGTGCTGCAGCGGGCGACATGCATATTGAATGATTGTCATAATCATTGCCATCTACCCTAGGCGACAGGACACTATTTACGCTCCGCTGCAGTGGGGTGGGGGGCGCAGTGTTTGAAGAGGAATAATAACAGCACATCCAGGCGGGGTTGCCCTTGGGACACCTGGCCGAGTGCCGGGTACGGTACGTGTTTGCAGTAAAGTGTCCACACCACATCATTCACTTAACACGCTGGAGCAGTTGTGGATGAGTTGTACAGGGTGACGATAAAGCTTTGCCTTTGTTTACTTGCACATCTAGTAAATATACATATTCAACAGCAGGTCTCAGAGTTTTCTGGACGCCCGCTACGCCATTCATCCGATATGAGCGGACGGATAGTATCATACCTTCAGAGAAACAGGCCGATATGAGCGGACGGATAGCATCATACCTTCAGAGAAACAGGCCGATATGAGCGGACGGATAGCATCATACCTTCAGAGAAGCAGGCCGATATGAGCGGACGGATAGCATCATACCTTCAGAGACACAGGCCGATATGAGCGGACGGATAGCATCATACCTTCAGAGACACAGGCCGATATGAGCGGACGGATAGCATCATACCTTCAGAGACACAGGCCGATATGAGCGGACGGATAGCATCATACCTTCAGAGAAACAGTCAGATATGGACAGTCCGCAACAGCGTATCTTCGGGGAAACATAGTCCGATTGGACGGAAGGCTAGCAACATATTTTCAGAGAAACGCAATTCTCCCCCGAGATTCTCAGCATGGTATCGCCTTCACTGGAACCTCTATATGTGGCCCACGGCTGGCCAGCACAGACACGCCAGCTGCAGCATAACACCAGTGTATTTCGCGGCTCCCAGTCGCCCCTCAGATGGCCGTCGTACTGGCAGCACCGTCTCCAGTTAACAGCGCAACCAGTGCGCAGCCTTCACGTTAGCAATGTGACAAGCAGGAACCTTTCAGTGCCGGCCTGACCACCCTACAATGTCAGGCTGACATCGCCGAAGCGACGAAAACGACACAAAATACGAATACAAAATAGCGCTATAAGGATATACTTTAACAAGACGAATAGCCCGTGGACTAACTTCGCCACATCTAAACAACCTAAACGGCGCACGAAGCCTGCTAGAGAACTGCTTAGCTTCCTGCTAAACGCGCTTCACAATATTTTGCATTCCAACCTTCGCAAATAAATCACTGCTAACTGTTTTCGCGGGGCGTATCAAGCTGGCACTAAGTGACTAGTCGGTTCCGCCGGGACAGTAGCAGTACTCCCGATTTCGAAGTGATTCCTTCACGCTCCCGTGCATCCCATGCCTTAACCGTGCGTTCCCCGTCCCGAAACCCGCGCCCAACGCAGCAGATAATGACATATCACAGACACGTCCGAGTAAGGTGCCGGCATGGGAACAGTGACCCTGACCAGGGGCCACAAACACTGACCAGGGGCCACATACACTCACCAGGGGTCACAGCTACTGACCAGGAGCCGGACACTGACCAGGCGCCAGACACTGACCAGGGGCCACAGACACTGACCAGGGGCCACACACACTGACCAGGGGCAACAAACCCTAACCAGGGGCCACAGACACTGATCAGGAGCCGGACACTGGCCAGGGGTCACAGACACTGACCAGGGACCACAGACACTGGCCAGGGGTCACAGACACTGACCAGGGACCACAGACACTGACCAGGAGTCACAGCCACTGACCAAAGGAGATACATTTTCTCTCAATGCAGGCTTGGACGCCAGTCAATGGCGAGGTCAGGCCTCAGCTCGGCCCGGCCCGCTCGGCCCGGCCCCTACAGACCGCGGTGCTTGCGCTTAACGCGCGCATACGGCCCGATCTCCGGGTCCATGACGAAGTCGTACAGCACACGCGTCCACGAGTTGTGCTGCGGCAGGTCATCATAGAACTCTGGCGCGATCTTGCGCACCTGCGAACGGACCAGTCGGACCAGTTAGTGAAGTGACAAGGTATTTTGTGGTAAGTCACTTTGAAGGGGTGTTCCACAAAAGTCGGAAACCCAAAGTCCAGTCAGCATTGTGCCACAGGACAGACTCAAACATTGGCAAATGTATCAATCACTGGCAGTCACAGTACGCATTGGCGTCCTAGTGTGATGAGCACCTGAAACTCTGCCCGCTCATCCTGTTCCGGCCGAATCAACCAGTCAATGTTTCAGTCGGGTGAGTCACGCCTTTTGACCCTATTCCCTGCGGGCGGCCAAAATTGCGTTAACCTGCAGGGGGGGGGGGGGGCAGATGAGAACCGTCCGGGCGATTTCGATGGGGAAAACCCCATTCGATTCGTCATGACAAGATCTTTCTTTTAGGAGCCCGAAATTTATTTTTTGTTCAAAAATGGGGGGGGGGGGGGGGGGCAGGGGACAAAAAAAGAGAAAATGTTGGGTGTTTTTTGAAAGGTCATTGCGGCCATGTGGTTTGGCCGATTTGCATGCACCAAACGTTTTTGAGCTTCAAATGTACTGGTCTTTAATATACCAAAAACAAATACCAAAATAAAAATCATAGGCGTATTCAGGGGATGTAAAATGGGGGAGGGGGCATTTTCTGATAACAAATTTTTGTGCTTTTCGTGATTGTTTGGGACATGAACGTCACATGTGGGCATTACTTGCTGTAATTGGTTACATTTAATGCATTGCGCATAGGCGGATCCAGGAAAACAACGTTGGGGGCACCATGCGAGTAACGCTTTTATCATCTTACTAATTTGAAGTTGGACCTAATTTGAGGTATGGCATCACCTCCCATTTTTTTTTGTACCTGAGTGCGCCTCTGCCAACAAACATGTATAATCCCAGTATGTACGATGCATATTGCATTGCAAATGTTTCTGACGCATTTATTGCACCGCAAACTACGAAGAAAGTATGCGCCGCACAACCGCATTCGTAACACCCTCCCCAAAACAGGAGCCTAGCACCGACTCTGCTGGCCGATTTTTTCAAAATTTTGACAACACGCGCCATTCAAAATTAGGAAAAGTCAAGTTTCAAGACGCTAGGCCTAACGGTTTAGAAGCGGCAAGTGAAAAGCCACCGGGAGGGAGGGAGGGAGGGAGGGAGGGAGGGAGGGAGGGAGGGAGGGAGGGAGGGAGGGAGGGAGGGAGGGAGGGAGGGAGGGAGGGAGGGAGGGAGGAGGGGAGAGAGTCTGCCCCCGTAGGGAATAGGGTTAAATGGGCTAGACGTTCCAGCTTAGACCACAGGAGTTATGGTTATGCCAGAGCTTAACTACGTCCGGTCACTGGCCACTGTACAACCCGTCATGTTTGAATACGATAAGTCAGCTAGATTTCGCGTACAGGTGAGCAACAGGAAATCGCACAGCAACTGATTAGTTTGCAACAGCGAAAAACAATATCGGGCGTATAATGCTACTACGCCGTCCTAACCACAGTTCAATGTACGTTTTTTTTAAATCTCACAAGTTTATAAAATACTCCAAAACCCATAAGCAACCATATAAATTTAGGTGACAAATCTTACGAACGCATGCCAGAAGCTTCTTGGCCTTGGAACACAATGTATGCATTTTGGCCTAAATTCCCCGTAAGGAAGTATGAGAAGGAGTCTGAGGCGAGCAGGGCTATAAAACCATGTCAACTGCAGCTCCGTCCGAGGTATTGTTACAAGCAAATCCACCCACCGTGGATCAATATAACTGCAGATATCCTGAATTCCGTTTTTGTGCATCACGATGTGAAGTCAGGCTCCAGGTGATTTTCGGGACCCTCAATCATTTGAGTTTCGAGGACTACGACATGGGCTTTGCGTTCCTCTCCTCCTCCCTGCCCTACCTCGGGCAGCCGGCAGCCGGGCACCGCCGGGAAGTCGTGGTGCTCGTTGTGGTAGCCGACGTTGAAGGTGATGGCGTTGAGCGGGCCGTAATAGGAGTAGGTCTCGTAGCCCTTCTTGAACATGTAGTGCTCGGAGATGAAGTGGCCGGCCACCGGGTGCAGGCCCATCGCCATCAGGGAGCCGCCCAGCATGTAAAACAACGCCTTGGCACCTGGAAGCAGCCGAAAGGGGAACTTAGCGTGGGATGGTTGAATGTGACTAACACGAGGCAAGCAGCTAAACGCTCAACTTAGATAACATCCAGCGGCTGCTGGCTAAGATGATCACAGTTAAAGCCTTACTCAGCAGGTACCCTTGGCGCCAGGTAGTAACGATGATTACACAGCTAACACATTTTTGCACACAAAACCTATGCACATAACGAGTATGATTATCTGAGTACGTATGCCATTTAGCGCAGTCTCGAACTCTCGGGTAACGACATTGATACAAGCCGCCATTGTACGAGCTCCGACCGATGCGACACTGAATGTCGAACTCAGCAAGAACTTGCCGTCTGCGGACAACAATGTCTACAAATTTACACTGAGAACCGCCAGCCTAACTACTGCATGACCCCACCACACGTATCAACCTGCCCTCCTCCTCCCACAAAACACGCTCACCGAGGGAGTAGCCGACGGCGACGTTGAAGCTCATCTGGACGGCGGTGTTGACCAGCTCGAGCGGCGTCGGCGGCTTGGGGTAGGTGATCACCGGTCGCAGCGTGTAGAACAGCGGCTGCAGCATCACCCAGACCAACTTGCCGATCGTCGTGCAGAAGAGGCGCGCCTCCAGCGCCGTTGGCAAGTCGGTGTCCAGCTTCTCGTCACCCTGGTACTGTAACAGGGGACAGCAGCTGTCAGGGCACATGGTGTCATCCAGGTACTGGAATATGCAATTTCAGTAATAATGGTACGTAATTTCAGTAATAATAATAATATGTAAAATGGTACTGAAATATGCAACAGAGGGCGGGAGATATCAGGATGCCCGTTTGACACCGCAGCCGGGAACGGAAAGCCAGCGCCCAGCATGGTGGTGCGAAGAGGAGTGGGGCGTCAGCCAGGGCATGGCAACATTGGACGGGAGGTTCAGAATATCGGTTAATTACTTCAACGCGGACTGTGATATCAGCCTGGTGCTGTTCTGCGGGGCGGTGTAGAACGTGGTTGCTGCCCCGGCTGTGGACATGGACGAGACACTCATCACCTGAACAGAGGACAGCAACGTACGATGGGCCAGGAGCCCGATCTAGCCCGCCACAATTGATTATTGACAACATGTAGCCTTTTTAAAGCCTCAGATCATTGGCATGCACTTGGAGCAAGTATTATGAATTTGGAAACCATTTCGTACTAATGGTTTCCAAATACTACCGTCACTACCGTCACTAAACTACTACCGTCCAATCCCCACTTGAAAACGCACGTCAAAGGAAATAGTTCACATGGGCATTTATTCTTCCAAACACGATTTGATTATATTTTGAAACACAATTTCTTTGATAGTCAAAATGGCCATACATCGCGCCGATTCAAGACAGAAGGTCGTAAATGATTAATTTCATCAAAACTATATACATACTCTCTGAGTCAGAGTCCTGACGTCACGCGAATTAAAAAAACGCTCAGCCAATCAGATTCGAAAGTAGTCGCTTAAGCATTGACTCACATTGGTGAAGTGCCAACCCGCTGTTCGCTTGCTAGCACCAGCTGCAAGCTGATTGGCTGATCGTATAGCCTCTGCCCAGGCCATCGTCAGCACCGCATTCTTTCGTCAGCACCGCATTCTTTCGCCAACAAATTAAATATATTCGGCTGTGGAGTCTTTTCAGTCAAGAGAACTTCCAGATAGGAGTTTCCCAACACGGACTACAAAACTGCTATCTCAGTTCAAAACCCCACGCTGAATGTGAACTATTCCCTTTAACCTATTAGTGGCAGGGGGGGAGAGAGATTCTGCCCACCCCTCAGGTTTTTCGCAGATATCTCCCGAGCAGCTAGGAGCAGACCCATGCAATTTTGGGACTTTTCTTAGAATTGAATTATGCATATGGAATCAAAATTTTGAGTTCCTAGCCTTAACAGAGGCGGTTACAGGGCCCAGTTTTTGCAGGATTTTTGTCTGTGACATTTGGCGATAATACGGAGATGCGATCTTCACGGCTTCTTCCTAACTGCCTGAAGTATAAAGGAGTTGCATAGGTTTGCGGTGATGGAAACAAGTGCAAATTAGTTGATTTTAGTGAACTATAATAAATATTGCACGGCAGAGGCGGTTTCAGGGACTTGAAAAGGGTAGGTTGAAACAAGTGCACATTAGTTGATTTTAGTGAACTATAATAAATATTGCACGGCAGAGGCGGTTTCAGGGACTTGAAAAGGGTAGGTTTACAGGAAGTTATTTTGTATATATTTTGCCTCTCTTTTTCGCTAACCTGGCACCGCCTATGGATGCAAATATGCTTTATAACTGTTGTGTCCGATGTCACAATAGCGCACCATTTCATTTATCGAAAACAAGGAGAAAAAAAAAACTGTTTTATAAGGCATTTATTTTACCCAAACATTTAGTGACCTGAAAACGCCTATGATTTTTGAATTTTCAAAAGTCACCATCATATATCAATCCCAATTCAATTTCCACCGATCCTCATTAGTAGCGTTGCAATCGGTTGATAAACATGACAGCTGTGTTGGATCACAAACACCTCTAATATTTGTAGTTTTTGCCCCATTGCCCCCCTATAAAAAAATCGTATTTTCATTTTTGAGAAATGTAGATCTTGTTGAGGGGAATCAAACGCCGTTTGATATGTGAAAATCGGACGGGTAGATCTCGAGATCTCCGGGGGGGGGGGGGGGGGTGGAATCCTCCCCCTGCCACTAATAGGGGTAGCCAGGAGCCTGCCACTAATAAGGCTAAGCGAAGCTCAGCGCTCACTGAGACTCGCAGAGTCGCCACCATCTCTGCATTGTCAGCAGTCGCTCCGTGGTGTGGTCCAGTGGGCTTTTATTTCGGACCTCAGCGTCGGTGGCCGTCACGACCATTGCATTGCATTTAATTACATTGCATTGCATTGTAGACCATTGCAGAAAACATACAATCACCCCTTCATGGGTGCAGTGGCAGGTTGGGGCAGGAAATTGGACTTGCCACAGCAAGCCGAACGATTGAGGGTCACAACCATACTCGTATTTCCGTGTTATCGTGTGTTATCCATTAGATCGGCTCTATCGAAGAAGCTGCATTCAAGTTTTTGCCGATATTTCTGTTATGTCAACAAAAAATGTCATTAAAAGCACGAAATACCCTACTTTTAGTTTTAATTTTGATTTCACAGTGTAGCCAAGGTTCCATTTTAACATGAAAACATGCACATTGCAAGATTCTTGCTTTATCCCATTAGTCATTACATCGTAAACACACATCGATTTCGCGAGCCGCGGTCTCCCTGTTGTAAGCTTCGTGCAAAGGTCCGTGTTTCGGTGCAGTTTTTACCTCCACGTGTGATTGCACTCAAAACTCTTGCCATATTCTTAATCCACGGCCTGCTCTGAACATATTCATGTATGTCCCATATTTAAATGAAAACAAAATCATTCCGACCAATGATGGCGGGCTAGATCGGGCTCCTGGCCCATAGTGCAGCGGTGTGGCAGCCTCGCCGCACGCCTGTGTGACGGGTCGGCACACAGTGACAATATCCCAGCTGACCATGGCTTTGACAGCCGCACAGCGCTCCAGCTCAGATATACCATCTAAGCAGTATTAGTCTCGGTACAGACATGCGTGCGCGACACAAAACTACACAGGAATGTCACAAAGCTTAACATAACAATGACCACCATGTTTGTGTTAATAATTTCAGCCCTCCCAACATTCTAAATCAGTGTCGGGACATGTTAAACCGATATTGTTTTGATAAATAACTCCCAGTTTGATAATATTCAGTTTTGACTTCATTTCATCTCGACTGAAATACCACAATGCCTATCACCTAACACACATACACATGAATACACATATGTACGCAGCATACATACACAGTATACACATTGTGCTGTCACAGTTTGCGCCTTTTGCTGGTCTCGATAGCGCCTGCTAGCCCAAAGATAACGGCGGGCGGGTAAACGGCGCGAACTTAAGCAATGTAATGCAATGCAATGCAATGCAATGCAATGCAAGGCGCCAGTGGTGGCTTCCGATTAAGCATTAACCCGCGCGGCGCTGGGGTCTCCAGCCGAACGCGCGGCGCTGGGGGCGTAAATTTTACCCCCTCGTATCTTCCGAACCAATGACCGAAGCGAGACGCGCAAGGCGGCGATAGAGAGCTCTCACGGAGATGAATATATTGCAGACCCGATTTTTTATTTATTTAAAATAAGGTCACGCGTCAGGTCAGATCAGGTCAAAGGCTCAAACTTTAGGTATTTTAGCTTTTGGGCCATACTTTCCATTCAAAGCCTTAGATAGCGACCATTATCGCACAAGGTGCTCTCAAAGGTATCATGCATCTTCCGTATAAGCGAAAGTGGAATTGTAAGCAAAGGTCAAGGTCAAGGTCAGGCCACACAAAAAGGCAAAATTTAAATTGATTAATATAAATAAAAAAGTCATATGTCTAGACCAGCCTTGTCTCAGAAATACAGCGGTGGCATTTATTTGTCTGTATCTGGTCAATGAAAGCCAAAAATTGTATTAAAAAAATGACGTCATGAGTTATTTATGCTTAGGGAGCCATAAGTCAGTCAAAAATGAAGATGTTGCTTTGAAATGTGGTTTAGATATCGTCCATACTTGGCTCTCTAATACATCTTCCGTTTTTTTAATATAAAAAAGCGGAATTTTCCCCCAAAATCCGTTTTTTATTTATGTTTGGTCCAAAATCCAAAACCTTGAAAATCCGAGATAGCCAATTGGAAGAGAATGTTATTTCCCTTCTTTTTACGTTTTTTATTTGCGATATGCATCAACACTCTATCTTGTACGATTTTACAAACATTCAACGTTTTCCACCAAAAATGGCGTCACATGACGTCACTAAAACGTCATTATCTTCCAAACTACTTGACCAATTACAAACACAAAATATCAGAAGACGTAGAATTAATGTTGCATAAGGTACCCAAAGTTTCACTTCGATAACTCATTGTTTTCAAGTTATTGAGAAAATCCGGGGGGGGGGGGGTAAATTTACCCCCCCCCCCCCCCCCCTCCCCCCAGCGCCGCGCAGGTTAACCCGTGAGCCGGTCGGCCCGCCTGGTCACGTGACTAAACCAGGCGGGGTGTCCGTCCCACCCAGCGTGGCCAGCCTAATCACGTGACTAAGCCAGGCTGGGTGTCCGTCCCACCCAGCGTGGCCAGCCAGCCTGATCACGTGACTAAACCAGGCGGTGTTTGTCCCACTCAGCGTGGCCAGCCTGGTCACGTGACTAAACCAGGCAGGGTGTCCGTCTCCCCCGGAGTGGCCACCAAACACGTGCACGGACCCCAAAATCGGATCGCGGGATCCGATCCCAAGTAGCTGGATCCCGGATGCGCTTAGACCGTGATTTGCTTGTTATCTGATCAGGCAAGGAATCTCAGATTTTAAGCATGCTTTCGGCAAGGGATCCACCACGATCCCAGATTCACTTCCCATATGTAGTCGAGATCCATCGGACAAACATAATAATCCGTAATATATGACGCATTGTTTATAAAAGGCAAATCTATATATTTCATATTTAACTTCAACTCAAAACTTCAAAATATTAAAATCGTGCGGAGGTGAAAATCAGAAATAACCACCGAAAGCGAATCAAGGCTCGGAGACGCCAATCTCACACATTGTTTACGATGGTCTTGTGATCCGCACCTGGTGGCCACGATCATCTTGTGATCCACGCCTGGTGGCCACGATCATCTTGTGATCCACGCCTGGTGGCCACGATCATCTTGTGACCTGCGCCTGGTGGCCACGATAATCTTGTGACCTGCGCCTGGTGGCCACGATCATCTTGTGACCTGCGCCTGGTGGCCACGATCATCTTGTGACCTGCGCCTGGTGGCCACGATAATCTTGTGACCGCGCCTGGTGGCCACGATCATCTTGTGACCTGCGCCTGGCGGCCACGATCATCTTGTGACAGCGCCTGGTGGCCACGATCATCTTGTGACCTGCGCCTGGTGGCCACGATCATCTTGTGATCCACGCCTGGTGGCCACGATCATCTTGTGACCTGCGCCTGGTGGCCACGATCATCTTGTGACCTGCGCCTGGTGGCCACGATCATCTTGTGACCTGCGCCTGGTGGCCACGATGGTCTTGTGACCTGCGCCTGGTGGCCACGATCATCTTGTGACCTGCGCCTGGTGGCCACAATCATCTTGTGACCTGCGCCTGGTGGCCACGATCATCTTGTGACCTGGCCGTGACTCAGTGTTCACTATGGCCCGGCCCCTGACAGATATACTGCGACCAGCGTGGTGGCCGGCCAGAGGCCACCTTTGACCGGCGGTCGCGTGAGACGGAAGTATGCGGGACGTGACGTGTGGCGTGACGTATGGCCGGCGCCAGACGCCGAGCAGGGCGCTAAGCTGCTACAGACCGACAGAGCCGATACCGGGACGGGTATCTGGCACGATACAATGAAACATGGTTTCCCCACGCTGTGTGTCGTGGTCTATGGTCGTGTGCAAGGATATGTGAATTGTCTGAGAAGACGCCTGGACTGCAATGATTTTGAGTCCCAGCTGAGAATTCAGATTACCAGGATTCGTGCGAATTAGAGAATATTTCTGATATTCGAAATATACCAACAATGTTTCGTATGCGGGCTTAATGCATCAGAGACAGGCTTTAAAAGCTATTCAGTTGACTTCATTATATTTTTTCTCTTAAAAGTTTAGTCCGAGTGTTTTGACTGGATGGATTTCCGAAAACGTGACCAAATACGGGATTTCCGAAAACGTGACCAAACCGGCATTTCCGAAAACGTGACCCAGCCAATACAAGCTTATTGCACGGACCGTACTCACTTCAAGGCGGCTCACAAAAATCTGCCTAACATTTCGATACGGCTCCTCCCATCGGCCACCTGAGCCCGATCTTGCCAAGTGCCGTGAATGCGCAAGTACGTACTTCCAAGTACGGCGTGTCGTAGATGCGTACCTGTGGCGTTTGCGGTCCCCGGTCGCCGTGCGTGTGACGTCATCGTGCCGTGAATGGACCAGACAGAGCAAATAGTTAAACAGACCAAACAGAGCAAACTTGTTTGCCGACTTGGCGGGCCCAATGGACCCAAACTTACCAAATGCCGTGAATGGGTAAGTACGGCATGCGGTAGATGCAGAATATGCCGTGGATACCCAGCATGCCGTCACCGACAGAGTATTTATTTACTGTAGCACAGCATTAGGTAGCTAATAACAAGGCGCCGAAATTGCTCAACTGGTAGAGCGTGAGGCTGAGAATCTCTAGGGCACTGTTTCGATTCCGGGGACCAACACCTTTGCTGGCCGGCACAGTAATATGCCTTAGTACAGCGTTGGTAAAATAACTACAATCACGAACATACTGAGGAAAAATGTTTGCAGAGTAAGTCAGTTGTCAGTCAGCGGATTCTTGCTGTCTCTACAATGTTTACCAGGCACCACCAGTAATATACCTTGTATGATTTACTTGTCTAGCAACTCGATCAAAATCAAATTTGCAGCAAAACAAAAATCATAACTGATTTTACTTTGGAAAAAGTAAATATTCCATATAGTAAAGTAATTACTGGTTTATGTTTATATAAACAATATTGTTACATTTATACGGATTGGAGTCAATCATTTAAATACAAACTGACGGTAATATTTATCATAATACCTTGATGTCTTTTAATAATATAAAGTTCAGTATATCACAACTAAACAAACTTCTTTGCATCTATCTCAGGTTCGGCTAGCGAAGCAGTGACACACAGCAAGCAACAACCGACATTGTAGGAGCAATACGCTACAGGCTAGGGTGGTATTAAGCAAACATGCTTACTTTGGTTTAGTTAGGGCAATATCGCTCGGGATCGTACCGATGGGTTTGGCCGAGAAGTGTTTATTTTAGGAAGAACGTAACCGCGAACGGAGCGACCGATAAGACCATACATTTATCCAACGTGCGGAGTCGTGCAGGGTCCTACGATGAAACCGTTGGCCACTTGACCGCACTATCCGTCGATGCAATTTTTGGTTTGGTTTGGATTGGTTAGGATAAGGCCGCTTCGGTTCGCTCGGACCATTGCGCAGTCATGGGATGAAGGAGAATGGGCAAAGTCGGTCAAAATGGAACGCCAACCGGGCAACCGTCCATGGACTTACAGGGCCCTTCCCCGCAGGGCGAAGCTGCGAGGAGGCCCCAAGCCATGAAGGCGGCCACCACTCCCAGGGGGTGGCTCGGGGGCCACCGCATGCCCGGTGGCCAGCGACCACCAGACCCGAGTTAACGTGGGCGTGACAGAGGATGGAGGACCGGCAGTCGGGTGGCTAAATAGGGATCTGTGAGAGATCATTTGGTTTGGTTTGGTTAGGATAAGGCCGCTTCGGTCTACTTGGACCATTGCGCAGCCATGGGATGAAGGAGAAGGGGTAAAGTGGGTCAAAATGGACGCCAACCGGGTAACCGCCCATGGACAGGCCCTTCCCCGCAGCGCGAAGCTGCGAGGAGAGCCCACGCCATGCAGACGGCCACCACTCCCGGGGGCAGCTCGAGGCCACCACATGCCCGGTGGCCAGCGACCACCAGACCCGGGGTAACGTGGGCGTGACAAAGGACGGAGGACCGGCAGACGGGAGGATTAAAAGGGATCTGAGAGATCATTTTCCCGGCACGAATGCTGTTCACCCGTAATTCAAAAATGTAGCAAGTTTTATAGGAAACTCGGCGACTGCACGAATGGCTGAAGACAGATTAACTCCAGAAACGGATTGAAATCACGGAATGTTTATACATACATTCGCAAAGCGTGTGATAGAAATGATACAATCTAAAACGAAAAAAGGATTAACGAAAAACATAGCGCGACATTGGATGGGATGCGCAACGGCATCTAGCGGCGACTATTTCAGCA
>JAXIVJ010019973.1:0-16242 GCA_036785665.1 Chirona hameri | reverse complement strand
GTGCGTGTGCGTGTGCGTGTGCGTGTGCGTGTGCGTGTGCGTGTGCGTGTGCGTGTGCGTGTGCGTGTGCGTGTGCGTGTGCGTGTGCGTGTGCGTGTGCGTGTGCGTGTGCGTGTGCGTGTGCGTGTGCGTGTGCGTGTGCGTGTGCGTGTGCGTGTGCGTGTGCGTGTGTGCGTGTGCGTGTGCGTGTGCGTGTGCGTGTGCGTGTGCGTGTGCGTGTGCGTGTGCGTGTGCGTGTGCGTGTGCGTGTGCGTGTGCGTGTGCGTGTGCGTGTGCGTGTGCGTGTGCGTGTGCGTGTGCGTGTGCGTGTGCGTGTGCGTGTGCGTGTGCGTGTGCGTGTGCGTGTGCGTGTGCGTGTGCGTGTGCGTGTGCGTGTGCGTGTGCGTGTGCGTGTGCGTGTGCGTGTGCGTGTGCGTGTGCGTGTGCGTGTGCGTGTGCGTGTGCGTGTGCGTGTGCGTGTGCGTGTGCGTGTGCGTGTGCGTGTGCGTGTGCGTGTGCGTGTGCGTGTGCGTGTGCGTGTGCGTGTGCGTGTGCGTGTGCGTGTGCGTGTGCGTGTGCGTGTGCGTGTGCGTGTGCGTGTGCGTGTGCGTGTGCGTGTGCGTGTGCGTGTGCGTGTGCGTGTGCGTGGGTTTGAATTTTCGGCCACGGGCCGTGATCACATATACAAAAAAGAATAATGAATGGCGTTTCATTGATCTTGTTTTTTTGTATATGTGATCATGGCCCGTGGCCGAAAATTCATATACAATGTATATAAATGCACTACAACTTGAATAGTAATTTGTAAGGAGGTCATATACAAATAATTTTCACCATTATTTGCGGAATCGTTGGACATTTTGCGGGCTGGTTGCAGGCATGGTTCCGACAAATGGTTTAAGAGATATTATCGATGATCTGATTCGCCACAACTACCATTACTTTTGCCGTGACCTGTACAATGGTGGCCACCTTGCGCCATGTTCTCCACTGCTCTCCACATTCCACAGAGAATGCTCTCCACATTCCACAGAGAATGCTCTCCACATTCCACAGAGAATGATCTCCACATTCCACAGAGAATGCTCTCCACATTCCACAGAGAATGCTCTCCACATTCCACAGAGAATGCATTCCTGGTCCGAGTATCATACACAATCCAATCCCGGCTATAGTCTCATCAGTCAGACAGGGAGGGGGGGGGGGGGGGTCAATATTTGCCCCCCCCCCCCGCAGTACTATTAGCCGTGTCAATAGATGCCGGGTCAGCCACACAGGCGGAACATGCCCTCCCCACTACAGGGTGAGGGACGGGACCTCTCCCCGCTGCAGGGGGAGGAACAGGACCTCCCCCACTGCAGGGGGAGGAACAGGACCTCCCCCACTGCAGGGGGAGGAACAGGACCTCCCTCACTGCAGGGGGAGGAACAGGACCTCCCCCACTGTAGGGGGTACAGGACCTCCCCCACTGCAGGGGGTACAGGACCTCTCCCCGCTGCAGGGGGAGGAACAGGACCTCCCCCACTGCAGGGGGAAGAACAGGACCTCCCCACTGCAGGGGGGGGGGGGGGGGGGCAGGCCTCCCCACTGCAGGGGGAGGAACAGGACCTCCCCACTGCAGGGGGGAGTACAGGACCTCCCCACTGCAGGGGGAAGAACAGGACGTCCCCCACTGCAGGGGAGGGACAGGGCCTCCCCCACTGCAGGGGGAGGGACAGGACCTCGCCCACTACAGAGGGAGGAACAGGACCTCCCCCACTGCCGGGTGAGTAACAGGACCTACCCCACTGTAGGGGGAGGAACAGGACCTCCCCACTGCAGGGGGAGGAACAGGACCTCCCCTCTACAGGGAGAGGAACAGGACCTCCCCTCTACAGGGGGAGGAACAGGACCTCCCCCACTGCAGGGTGAGGGACAGGACCTCCCGACTGCAGGGGGAGGAACAGGACCTCCCCCACTACAGGGGGAAGGACAGGACCTCCCCACTGCAGGGGGAGGAACAGGACCTCCCCACTACAGGGAGAGGAACAGGATCTCCTCCACTGCAGGGTGAGGGACAGGACCTCCCCACTGCAGGGGGAGGAACAGGACCTCCCCACTGCAGGGAACAGGACCTCCCCTCTACAGGGGGAGGAACAGGACTTCCCCCTCTACAGGGGGAGGAACAGGACCTCCCCCACTGCAGGGTGAGGGACAGGACCTCCCCACTGCAGGGGGAGGAACAGGACCTCCCCCACTACAGGGGGAGGAACAGGACCTTCCCCACTGCAGGGTGAGGGACAAGACCTCCCCACTGCAGGGGGAGGAACAGGACCTCTCCACTGCAGGGGGGAGGAACAGGACCTCCCCACTGCAGGGTGAGGGACAGGACCTCCCCACTGCAGGGGGGAGGAACAGGACCTCCCCCACTACAGGGGGAGGAACAGGACCTCCCCACTGCAGGGTGAGGGACAGGACCTCCCCACTGCAGGGGGAGGAACAGGACCTCTCCACTACAGGGGGAGGAACACTCCTCCACTGCAGGGTGAGGGGACAGGACCTCCCCACTGCAGGGGGAGGAACAGGACCTCCCCACTGCAGGGGGAGGAACAGGACCTCCCCTCTACAGGGGGAGGAACAGGACCTCCCCTCTGACAGCGGGGAAGAACAGGGACCTCTCCCCACTGCAGGGGGAGGGACAGGACCTCCCCCACTACAGAGGGAGGAACAGGACCTCCCACACTGCAGGGGGAGGAACAGAACCTCCCCTCTACAGGGGGGAGGAACAGGACCTCCCCTCTACAGGGGTGGAACAGGACCTCCCCCACTGCAGGGGGAGGAACAGGACCTCTCCCACTGCAGGGGCAGGAACAGGACCTCCCCCACTGCAGGGGTGAGGGACAGGGCCTCCCCACTACAGGGGGAAGAACAGGACCTCTCCCCGCTGCAAGGGGAGGAACAGGACCTCCCCCGCTGCAGGGGGGAGGGACAGGACCTCCCCCACTGCAGGGGGGAAGGACCTCCCCCACTGCAGGGGGAGGAACAGGGACCTCCCCACTGCAGGGGGAAGAACAGGACCTCCCCACTGCAGGGGGGGGGGGGGGGCAGGACCTCCCCCACTGCATGGGGAGGAACAGGACCTCCCCACTGCAAGGGGGGGGGGGGGAGTACAGGTCCTCCCCACTGCAGGGGGAGGAACAGGACCTCCCCCACTGCAGGAGGAGGGACAGGACCTCCCCCACTGCAGGGTGAGGACAGGACCTCCCCACTGCAGGGGGAGGAACAGGACCTCCCCCACCACAGGGGGAGGAACAGGACCTCCCCCACTGCAGGGTGAGGGACATGACCTCCCCATTACAGGGGGAAGAACAGGACCTCTCCCCGCTGCAGGGGGAGGAACAGGACCTCCCCCACTGCAGGGGGAGGAACAGGACCTCCCCCGCTGCAGGGGGAGGGACAGGACCTCCCCCACTGCAGGGGGGGGGGGGGGGCAGGACCTCCCCCACTGCAGGGTGAGGGACAGGACCTCCCCCACTGTAGGGGGAGGAACAGGACCTCCCCCCGCGGCAGGGGGAGGATCAGGACCTCTCCACTACAGGGGGAGGAACAGGAACTCCCCCCCTGCAGGGGGAGGAACAGGACCTCCCCCACTGCAGGGGGAGGAACAGGACCTCCCCACTACAGGGGGAAGAACAGGACCTCCCTGCTGCAGGGGGAGGAACAGGACAGGACCGCCCCCACTGCAGGGCGAGGAACAGGACCTCCCCCACTGCAGGGGGAGGAACAGGACCTCCCCATTGATCATCCGCCCCCCCCCCCTCCCCTCCACTGCGGTACATCGAACATCGGTGTATGCTGTCTGCCTCGTGCACAACGTAACTCTCTATTCTGCATGGTGAGACCGTAACTGTATTGCCTTAAGTGCGCCGTTTTACACAACATCTCTGTGGCGATCGTTTTATCGATATCGAAAGATAGCAAAATAAGCAAAAATAATATAAGGGAAAATTCAACTAAAGGGGCTCCAGATGTGAATTTTATCGTATCCAACTATCAAACCAATAGCTACTTAACGTATGCAAAATATTGTTGACATTCCAAAACAGTAGACACACTCCATTTAATAGAGCCATGCGAAACATAAGTGGTTCAAAAATGGAGATCAAAATGTACACAGCGTACCTACAAAACCAGTAACACCAGGATTTAGCACAATACTATCTCACAAAAATCGCAATAAGACGTTATACATATATAATTTAACCTCCATCTTCGCACTAATCATACCCTTGAACTGGCTATGGACGCAGTTATTATCATGCGTCTGAGGCTTCGTCTATTGGCAGTCATAGACGACCAATATCTAAACATTAGCACTGCCGCGTCGCGTTTTGACGCCTCATATGATGCCGGAGAGGAGGGCTCTGTGAAAGGCACACCTCAACCGTCCCCAATGACGGGACATTTTAATCGATTGGGCGCCGCGGGTGGGCTCACTTCCTTCGGACGTACCCGACATGGAATATCTGCAAATGCGCCGGGACTGCGTGTAGTGGTTCATATCGAAACAGTCGGATATATATATATATATATATATATATATATATATATATATATATATATATATATATATATATATATATATATATATATAGATATAGATATAGATATAGATATAGATATAGATATAGATATAGATATAGATATAGATATAGATATAGATATAGATATAAATATAGATATAGATATAGATATAGATATAGATATAGATATAGATATAGATATAGATATAGATATAGATATAGAATAGATATAGATATAGATATAGATATAGATATAGATATAGATATAAATATAGATATAGATATAGATATAGATAAGGATATAGATATAGATATAGATATAGATATAGATATAGATATAGATATAGATATAGATATAGATACAGATATATATATAGATATAGATATAGATATAGATAGATATCCAGCTGCCAGTGCCTGTCACAATTCGACTCCGAGTAGGATCAGAGCGCCTGCACGACTGGGCCAGGCAGATATACACATCTGAAGCACTGAGCGACCTACAGAGCTGCTCCGCTGAACCCCTGAGACGCCGCCCTGGCGGAATAATCACCGACAAGGACCATAATTTGACGTTTTGGTATAGCAATTCCTCCTTCTGGGTAACGGAGCTCGCCTATATCTTGGCCGTTGCCCGGCAGAAGCAGGTCAAGTGCAGAACTCGAGGGGCAATTACTGCTGCGAGGTTCGTAAGTGCCATTTGTGCGCCAAATTGCTGCCAAATTGCTCCAAAACTGCTAATCAGTGCGTCGTTAGACAGGCGCATATGATGCAGAGGAGCTGCAGGTTTTTGCGCTGCTTTCCCCTCAGTTGCAACTTGTAGCGATATGATTGACGCTGAAGTTATCACTTCGGCCCACACAGTGACGTCAGAGCTTCTCATAACCGATAACATCGACTGTCCTGTTTGTACATCGACGGCGCGCTGGTACATAATACGAGCTATTCTATACCATAGGCGTAGGAGCCGGGGGGGGGGGGGGGGGGGCGGCCGCCCCCCAACATTTTGGATTTTAACATTACGCCTATGGGCGTTGCATGGAAAGAATCGACTTCAGAATGCCTCCTGCCTCCCCCCCCCCCCCCCAACTTGAACATAGTTCCTACGCCCCTGTTCTATACCGGTTTGTGTGCGTGCATATAGGTACGCATACCTTATTCATGCGTTTGGCTTGTCCAAACCCAGTTAGTTTAAACACAAACTAGCGAATGGTAATGAGTAAACAATGTGTTGTATGCTGCCGGTGTCGGGTGATATGACATTAACAGCCGCCGATAGCGAATCGGCGCGTCAATGGACAAATCAGAGGCCTGTTCGGCATCTAAGAATATTCGACTGCGCATGCGCAGTAAGGCGCACTGAGTCTGGGCAGAGGCTAACTGGCGCATGACGGCAGCAACATCGGATTTAGTGCAGAGATGTAAGCGACGAATTAATATTATGAAGTCATTGGCTGGTCGAGAGTGGGGCGCAGATCGCTCCACTCTCCTCCAGCTATATACTTCCCTGATACGCCCAATCCTGGATTATAATGCATTCTTATTTGATGATATATGTTCAAAACAAATTAAAAAAATTGCAAACTGTCCAGAACGCTGGCTTGCGGATCGTGACTGGGGCCTGTCGCACCACCAACATTACAAACTTACACATCGACACAAACATTCCCACACTCTGCCGCCGACGCAAATACACATTACTCAAATTCTACGCCAGAGCAAGTTCAGACCCCACACGCCCAACATTCCACATCTTAAATCACCCCGCACCCACAAGACGACAAACACTACTACAAAAACGACACCCACTCATCAGTCACAGAATCAGACAAACACTCACACTATTCAACATTCCACACATCAACACAATGCCAACGCCACCACTCACACCTCACTGGCTCGACACAACACCAGACACACACCGCCTCTTCACACACAACACAAACACAGTCACGGCGGCAGAGACACACACACTTTTCCACGAACACAAAGCACAGCACAACACATACACATACATATACACGGACGGTTCACGGCGCGACGGCCGAACCGGTGGTGCATACTATTCAAACACAACAAACAATAACTTTAGACTTCCAGACATAAATAGCATACATACAGCGGAATTATCATCGATTTTGTTAGCATTAATATATATTAGAAAAGAAAAACTGAAAGAAGTAATCATTTACACAGACTCGTCCGCCTCGCTATCAGCCATTTCATCAATTAGGGATTGTAGAAATCCGATAGTATTCCAAATTAGACAGCTAATAACGTATTTGAAAAACAAAAACAACAGCATCAAGTTCCTCTGGATCCCGGGACACGCCGATATCCCGGGAAACGAGGAAGCCGACAGACTAGCGAAATTGAGCCTGGAGTTGCCATCGGAAAACCATTTACCAAGTCCAGTATCAGATGTTTTAAGTTATATAAATTCACAACTTAGCATATTGCGCCAGCGTGATTGGGACGCTGCTCCGCATTTCCACCTACATCCAATAAAACAAAAAATCCAACATTTTATATCCAGTCATCAGAATTGTCGAGAAAAAGAAATAGTACTTGCACGCCTCCGCCTCGGTCATACAAAAATTACTCATTATTATATTATTGACAACCTTCCGCCGCCAAATTGCCAACACTGCCCAGGTTATCCGCGCTACAATATTAAACATTTACTGATTACTTGCCCAGTGCACAACGCCAAATGCCAGAAAATAATTGAATTCACGCAACGGAATCGCATTACATTGAATCTACAGACGCTGTTAGGCGATAATTATCCATAATTGATTGGCCTCCTCTTTGATTTCCTTTACTAAACACGATTATTTAATTAAAAATAACAGTTTTTTTGGGAGTATTATTTTCCCGTCCATGGCAGTCTCCGAAAATTTGGTTAGGAATTCATGGACAAAAGGATGTCCATACAAGGCAAAATGTACATGCATTGCGGCAAATTGTCCATGAGTTTACAACATTTCAAGCACACCGAAGATGTGACGTCACCTAAGCTAAGAATATGCTTAGATGCCGAACAGGCCTCTGGCATCCTCGGGGAGCAAATCAGCGCGTGATTAACAAATCTGGCATCCTCAGACATCGAATTAGCGCAATAATGGTCTAATCTAGCAGTTGCTGAGTGCTGACATCGAATTAGACCATACAAAAAAGGCCGCGCGGCGAACGTCCGTAGTGTTCGTGGTAGGTGGCCGCGCGGCGAACTTCCGTAGTGTTCGTGGTAGGTGGCCGCGCGGCGAACTTCCGTAGTGTTCGTGGTAGGTGGCCGCGCGGCGAACTTCCGTAGTGTGCGTTGGTAGGTGGCCGCGCGGCGAACTTCCGTAGTGTTCGTGGTAGGTGGCCGCGCGGCGAACTTCCGTAGTGTGCGTTGGTAGGTGGCCGCGCGGCGAACTTCCGTAGTGTTCGTGGTAGGTGGCCGCGCGGCGAACTTCCGTAGTGTTCGTGGTAGGTGGCCGCGCGGCGAACTTCCGTAGTGTGCGTTGGTAGGTGGCCGCGCGGCGAACTTCCGTAGTGTTCGTTGTAGGTGGCCGCGCGGCGAACTTCCGTAGTGTTCGTGGTAGGTGGCCGCGCGGCGAACTTCCTTAGTGTGCGTTGGTAGGTGGCCGCGCGGCGAACTTCCGTAGTGTTCGTTGTAGGTGGCCGCGCGGCGAACTTCCGTAGTGTTCGTGGTAGGTGGCCGCGCGGCGAACTTCCGTAGTGTTCTTGTAGGTGGCCGCGCGACGAACTTCCGTAGTGTTCGTGGTAGGTGGCCGCGCGGCGAACTTCCGTAGTGTGCGTTGGTAGGTGGCCGCGCGGCGAACTTCCGTAGTGTTCTTGTAGGTGGCCGCGCGACGAACTTCCGTAGTGTTCGTGGTAGGTGGTCGCGCGGCGAACTTCCGTAGTGTTCGTGGTAGGTGGCCGCGCGGCGAACTTCCGTAGTGTTCGTGGTAGGTGGCCGCGCGGCGAACTTCCGTAGTGTGCGTTGGTAGGTGGCCGCGCGGCGAACTTCCGTAGTGTGCGTTGGTAGGTGGCCGCGCGGCGAACTTCCGTAGTGTTCGTGGTAGGTGGCCGCGCGGCGAACTTCCGTAGTGTTCGTGGTAGGTGGCCGCGCGGCGAACTTCTGTAGTGTGCGTTGGTAGGTGGCCGTGCGGCGAACTTCCGTAGTGTTCGTTGTAGGTGGCCGCGCGGCGAACTTCCGTAGTGTTCGTGGTAGGTGGCCGCGCGGCGAACTTCCGTAGTGTGCGTTGGTAGGTGGCCGCGCGGCGAACTTCCGTAGTGTTCGTTGTAGGTGGCCGCGCGGCGAACTTCCGTAGTGTTCGTGGTAGGTGGCGGCGCGGCGAACTTCCGTAGTGTTCTTGTAGGTGGCCGCGCGACGAACTTCCGTAGTGTTCGTGGTAGGTGGCCGCGCGGCGAACTTCCGTAGTGTGCGTTGGTAGGTGGCCGCGCGGCGAACTTCCGTAGTGTTCTTGTAGGTGGCCGCGCGACGAACTTCCGTAGTGTTCGTGGTAGGTGGCCGCGCGGCGAACTTCCGTAGTGTTCGTGGTAGGTGGCCGCGCGACGAACTTCCGTAGTGTTCGTGGTAGGTGGCCGCGCGGCGAACTTCCGTAGTGTGCGTTGGTAGGTGGCCGCGCGGCGAACTTCCGTAGTGTGCGTTGGTAGGTGGCCGCGCGGCGAACTTCCGTAGTATTCGTGGTAGGTGGCCGCGCGGCGAACTTCCGTAGTGTTCGTGGTAGGTGGCCGCGCGGCGAACTTCCGTAGTGTTCGTGGTAGGTGGCCGCGCGGCGAACTTCCGTAGTGTTCATGGTAGGTGGCCGCGCGGCGAACTTCCGTAGTGTTCGTGGTAGGTGGCCGCGCGGCGAACTTCCGTAGTGTTCGTGGTAGGTGGCCGCGTGGCGAACCTCCGTAGTGTTCGTGGTAGGTGGCCGCGCGGCGAACTTCCGTAGTGTTCGTGGTAGGTGGCCGCGCGGCGAACTTCCGTAGTGTTCGTGGTAGGTGGCCGCGCGGCGAACTTCCGTAGTGTGCGTTGGTAGGTGGCCGCGCGGCGAACTTCCGTAGTGTTCGTGGTAGGTGGCCGCGCGGCGAACTTCCGTAGTGTGCGTTGGTAGGTGGCTGCGCGGCGAACTTCCGTAGTGTGCGTTGGTAGGTGGCTGCGCGGCGAACTTCCGTAGTGTGCGTTGGTAGGTGGCTGCGCGGCGAACTTCCGTAGTGTGCGTTGGTCGGTGGCCGCGCGGCGAACTTCCGTAGTGTTCGTGGTAGGTGGCCGCGCGGCGAACTTCCGTAGTGTGCGTTGGTACGTGGCCGCGCGGCGAACTTCCGTAGTGTGCGTTGGTAGGTGGCTGCGCGGCGAACTTCCGTAGTGTGCGTTGGTAGGTGGCTGCGCGGCGAACTTCCGTAGTGTTCGTGGTAGGTGGCCGCGCGGCGAACTTCCGTAGTGTTCGTGGTAGGTGGCCGCGCGGCGAACTTCCGTAGTGTGCGTGGTAGGTGGCCGCGCGGCGAACTTCCGTAGTGTGCGTTGGTAGGTGGCTGCGCGGCGAACTTCCGTAGTGTGCGTTGGTAGGTGGCTGCGCGGCGAACTTCCGTAGTGTGCGTTGGTAGGTGGCCGCGCGGCGAACTTCCGTAGTGTTCGTGGTAGGTGGCCGCGCGGCGAACTTCCGTAGCGTTCGTGGTAGGTGGCCGCGCGGCGAACTTCCGTAGTGTGCGTTGGTAGGTGGCCGCGCGGCGAACTTCCGTAGTGTGCGTTGGTAGGTGGCTGCGCGGCGAACTTCCGTAGTGTTCGTGGTAGGTGGCCGCGCGGCGAACTTCCGTAGTGTGCGTTGGTAGGTGGCCGCGCGGCGAACTTCCGTAGTGTTCGTGGTAGGTGGCCGCGCGGCGAACTTCCGTAGTGTGCGTTGGTAGGTGGCCGCGCGGCGAACTTCCGTAGTGTTCGTGGTAGGTGGCTGCGCGGCGAACTTCCGTAGTGTGCGTTGGTAGGTTTGTTAACCCTATTCCTTGCGGGGGCGGGGACATATTCTGCCCCTCCCTGTGTTTTTTTTTCTTCGCATGCTGCTCCCAAACTACTGGTTTTAAAATTTTCTGACTTTTCCCAAAATTGAATAACGCATATCCTGTTGATTAAAAAAAATCGGCCCAGCAGAGCAGAGTTCGTCACGGACTGGGCCGGCCCTATGGGCCATGGGCCGGGCCTGGTCTGGGCCTGGGCTGGGCCTGGGCTGGGCCTCAACTTTAAGGAAATCACCGGGCTCTGGACGGGCCTGAGCTGAGAATGTTGAAGCTCAGGTCAGAGCTGAAAAATATTTCAACCAGCAGTTCACTTCCACAGCAACACACTGTTGCTGTGGATCTGGCTTTTTGTTTGTTGTTGGTTAGCATAGTTGGTCCATTATTTCACATTTATAGTATACAAGTAAATATGCTAGGATAGTGATTGCAAATTTTGTGAAAATATGTATATGCTTAATCTGAACGGGCCGGACTGGGCCTGGGCCTCAATATGATAAATTTGACTGGGCCTGGTCCGGGCCTGGGCTTGGTGTTCATGGGCCTGGGCTGGTCTGGGCTGGGGTTTGGTGGGCCCGTGACGAACACTGCAGCAGAGGCGGTTCCAGGCTCCAGTTTTGTGGAGGGTGTTACGAATGCGGTTGCGCGGCGCATACTTCCTTCATAGTTTGCGGTGCAATTAATGCGTCAGAAACAATTGCATTGCAATATGCATCATAAATAGCAAGATTGTACATATTGTTGGGAGAGGCGCACTCAGATACAAACAAAATGGGAGGCGATACTCTCCTTCAAATTAGGTCCAACTTCAAATTAGCAAGATGATAAAAAGCGTTACGTGCATGGTGCCCCCACGTTGTTTACCTGGATCCGCCTATGTGCAATATATTACATTTAACAAATTACAGCAAATAATGTCCACATGTGACGTTCACACCGCCCCAAACAATCACAAACAGCACATATTTGTTCTCAGAAAATCCCCCCCCCCATTTTACATCCCCTGAATACGCCTATTATTTTTTATTTTGGTATTAGTCTTTTGATATGTTGAAGAACAGTACATTTCAAGCTCAACAACGTTTATTGCATGACAATCGGTCGAACCATATGACCACAATGACCAATAAAAA
Source organism: Chirona hameri (assembly GCA_036785665.1). Lineage (NCBI taxonomy): Eukaryota > Metazoa > Arthropoda > Thecostraca > Balanomorpha > Balanidae > Chirona > Chirona hameri. Next base: position 4,565 of record JAXIVJ010019973.1, on the reverse strand, counting down.
AAAAAATCGTATTTTTGGCCCCCTGGTTTCCCATTTTTGAAAGAAGAAACAATTGTTGGGTTAAAAAAGAACGATCTTTGATGACAAATCGAATGGTTTTTGTCCCATCTAAATCGACCGAGTGGTTCTCGAGATCTATGGGGGGGGGGGGGGGCAGAATCTGCCCCTCCCCGCACGTTAACGTAATTCTAGCGGCCCGCAAGGAGTAGGGTTAAGGTGCAGAGCAGATGTAATGCTTGTGATCTACTTCCCACATTATTTGGCCAGATCCCACCTAGACAGGGAGGACGCAGGCTGGTTTAAGCTAATTGCATTGGTGAGCTGGAAAAATGATCCATTTTCGTAATATCTATAAGATACAATAGCGAATTAGGTCCAACTTCAAATTAGTAAGATGATAAAAAGCGTTAAAATGCGTGACGTCGATAGCACGTTTGTTTCCTTTGGACAAGCTGAGCTCCACTGTACAAAGAAAGAGACGCTTTCTACCAGCCGACAAATTTCATATCTGGAAGATAAACGTCCCCGTGTAATATTAGCCACGCATTCAGGTAGAGTGCGACACGTCACACCACATATTACAATACGGTATGGCACGATTCCGAGTCATGCCAGTGGTATACCAGGTGTGGATATTGGTGTTTTGTTTTGTTTCCTCCCGTCTCGGAATGACCGACTGAATGGCAGGTGTTCGCCTCTATAGATAGCTGTCTCGCACCGCCCCGCGCTCCGCATAGTACCGAGCTCCGACACACAAACACACACCTGTGTCGTGTCTGCGTCATAGGCCACGGCGTATCGCCCCAACACGTCACACGTTACATCTCAGCCAGATTCTGACGTCACACGAGACAGCACGATGTCAGTATGACGTCAGAGATGACACTCTGTGAGTTTATGACGTCATAGCCACACCGATGACGTCACAATACCAGAGAAGCTGGCTGTATACAGCCGAACGACCACAGTACGGTGGTGCTGCCACGCAACAGGTTACAGCGCAGCAGTAAAGAAAGCTCAGAGAAGAGAGATACTACGGTTTATCAAACCCTCGCCACCTACACCGCACGGCGCAGCCTCTTCAGCATACATTCTAACAACATGCCGACGAAGAAGTTTTGTAACTGGGTATATATGATCATCAACGCTATTAAACACAGAAATGCCACGCCGCGCTAAAATCGCGTGCACTCCGGCGCGCCGGTAGGTATGTAAGTATTGCACCTGGCTCTACCCCCTCAGATCTGGCCCGACAGCGAACCACGTGGTGTTTGGCCTCAGACTGGGTCGGCTGAACCAGGCCGTCAGATCGATTAAAGACGACCCGGCCCTTCAGGAAGGGGGCGGGGGGGGGGGGGGGGGCGGCCGTGACCGTCCAGAGGGGGTGAACGTCGGGTGTGCCGCGGAAGGTGTCGGCGGCAAAAGGCACTGTTGTGTACCCGTAGCTGATGGCTGCTGTGGTGTTGTACCCGTCGCTGATGACTTTTAAGGTGTTGTACCCGTGGCTGATGGCTGCTGTGGTGTTGTACCCGTGGCTTATGACTTCCGTGGTGTTGTACCCGTGGCTGATGGCTGCTGTGGTGTTGTACCCGTGGCTGATGGCTGCTGTGGTGTTGTACCCGTGGCTGATGGCTGCTGTGGTGTTGTACCCCGTGGCTGATGGCTGCTGTGGTGTTGTACCCGTGGCTGATGGCTGCTGTGGTGTTGCCTGTTGGTTGTCTTGGCGATGTTTTGTGTTTTGACGTTGTTTTGACGCCGGTCGAAACTGGCAGAGCTTGATGATAAATAGGTGGGAATTCTGTGATTGTTCGATGTGGTCGGCATGAGTCATGGGTATTTAGTCTTTGTTGTGGTTCTCGCTCGCTAATCGTCACAACAAAAGCGTATGTTAGTTTGAGCATCACCAAAGGCTTTGACTTGAATAATGGTTGGGTTCCGCCTGGCTTGAAAAGCAATACATACTAATAGCAAGCAAAATAACACGCGGAAGAAGGGACTTTGCACAACTTTGAAGCGAAATTCCGGATGATTTGACCACCAAGAAACACAGAAACTGCAACAAATCGACTGCACCTATGACACATATGATTCCTACTCATAGGCCAAACGACCCATAAGCCATGGCCCACGAGTCAGCGCTCTTACCTCGCTATAAACCAACAGCAACAGCCATTTCGTAACTAAACGCCAGTGGACACCACGGCCAGAAAATACAATTCCCGCTCTCAATCACCGACTGTGGCTTAGGACCGGGCTGCTGACGTGTCCCGAGCCGAGCCGGAGATGGCGGCGGTGAACTGACCTTTCTGGCGATTGGGTCCGATGGTTGCGGCTTCGGGGCGACTCCGGACAGGCGGGACCACACTCCGCTGTCGCGCGTCGCTATCGACTGGGTGTGCCGCCGGGTCGGCCGGCGGCGCCACGTCGGTATCGTTGACCAGAGGCGGTGCCAGGAGGTTGAGTGGGGAGGGGGTAGTCGGCACCATTGGACGGAGGCGGTGTCAGGAGGGGAGGGGCATTTTACACCATTGGACAGAGGTGGTGTGAGGAGGGTGAGTAGGGAGGGGAGGGGGTGGCACACTTGGACAGAAGCGGTGTCAGGAGGGTGAGTAGGGAGGGGGTAGTCGGCACCATTGGACGGAGGCGGTGTCAGGAGGGGAGGGGGCATTTGACACCATTGGACAGAGGTGGTGTGAGGAGGGTGAGTAGGGAGGGGGGAGAGTTGGCACACTTGGACAGAGACGGTGTCAGGAGGGTGAGTAGGGAGGGGGAGGGGTGGCACACTTGGACAGAGGCGGTGTCAGGAGGGTGAGTGGGGAGGGGGCAGTCGGCACCATTTGACCGAGGCGGTGTCAAGAGGAGGGGCCCTCTGGTCTGTCCAGGGGCCCTCCAGCCTGCTCAGGGGCCCTTTCGACCTGGTAAGGGACTGTGCTGCCTACTTTGTCGCCCTGCCGACATGCTCAGGGGCCCCTCCGACCTGTCCAGGAGCTCCTCTGTGCTGTGTCCCTATGTTCCAGCCCATTCAGCCAGACCCAAACCCGTTCCAATCCGAATTCATAATTGATGGGGCTCACATTCCAACCCGTTTCAGCATATTTCACTTTTTGTGATGCAAAAAATTGTATGGTCGGTCCCAAGCCCGTTCCAACCCGTTACATTTCCAAAAATGGCCCCATTCCCACCCATTTCCATCCCGTTCCATGAGTTTCATGGGGATTCCCATTCCATGAAGGGCATTTCTGACTCGTCCAGGGTCCTTGCGGTTTAGCCAGGGGCCCCTCTGACCTGCACAGAGGCTTTTTGAACGTTCATGGGGCCATCTGGTCTTTCAGAGAGGGCCCTGCTGGCCATAAAGGGCCTCTGAAGTGCTCTAAACTCTCTAAAGACCACGCTTCGCGTAGTCTCCAGACTCTTAAGAGAGCCCACGATAGCGCGCTTCGCGCGGTCTCGTCGGCCCCTTTCGGGGAGCTGCGCGCGCCGAAAAGGGCCTCCAGGTGGGGGGGGGGGGGGGGGGGGGCGCCCGCCCCCTCCCTTGGCTACGTGCTTGTACAACAGCTGTGATGTGAAGTGGAAGCAGTTTTATATAAATAAAATATCGTTCAGTATGTACAGGTCACTGCAAAAGTAATGGTAGGTACTACTGTAGATGGGTAAAACCTAGCAGCGTTTCATAACAACAATAGGTATTGCTGAAAAATAAGCGGCACATCTCTGTCGTACAAATAGGCAGCTCTCTATCACTTTTCACTATTCTACGACTTCAAATAAAATCACAATATTCGAAAAGCCTGATTCTCTCCCCACTTGACTGTACTGAGGCATCTCGACCCTGAGACCGCCTATGATCGGAAAGTTGTAAGCCCTCGCCGCCACAGCATCGTGCGTAGTAGCTCGCATTTAGCGGATCCTCGAGTAGAGGCTATTCATTGTAGTAAGAACGTAGTAGCCGCAGACTCCGCGTCAGCCAATAGTTGTCCTATGTCCGCCTTACAAACCGGCATCGTAAGGGTCAGAGGTCACCGATACGCAGAGCGCTGGCTCGGCGGAGAAGCGGTTTGACTGGGTTTCTGGGGCTTGAGTGGTGATGGAGGTGCAAATTGTGTATAGAGGTGCAAAGTTCTGAATATCTTACATGTAGAGTGATGTAACGTAATTATAAAACAAATGCAGATTTGTGTTTTCATCAGTATGCATTTGTTTACTCAAATAGTTGAAAGAGACAGTCAGGGAAAGAGAACAAGAGAAAGAGAGAGAGAGAGATAAAGAGAGAAAGAGAGAAAGAGAGAAAGAGAGAAAGAGAGAAAGAGAGAAAGAGAGAAAGAAAGAAAGAGATAAAGAGAGAAAGAGAGAAAGAGAGAGAAAGAGAAGAGAGAAAGAGAGAAAAAGAGAGAAAGAGAGAAAGAGAGAAAGAGAGAAGAGAAAGACAGAAAGAGAGAAAGAGAGAAAGATAGAAAGAGAGAAAGACAGAAAGACAGAAAGACAGAAAGACAGAAAGAGAGAAAGGAGAAAGAGAGAAAGAGAGAAAGAGAGAAAGAGATAAAGAGAGAACGAGAGAAAGAGAGAAA
>JAXIVJ010019972.1:0-12500 GCA_036785665.1 Chirona hameri | reverse complement strand
CGCCCTCGGAAGGCATCATACCGCCCTCAAAGCGCATTATGCCGCCCTCGGAAAGCATCATGCCGCCCTCGGAAAACATCTTGCCACCCTCAAAAGACATTTTGTCACCCTCATAGTGCATTATGCCGCCTTCGGAGTTCAGACGACGTCTTGCCACCCCTCGAAAGGCATCTTGCTGCCCTCGGAAGGTATCATACCGCCCCCGAATGGCACCTTGCCGGCCCGAAAGCGATGCGGTGCCCCGGCGCACTCAGAATGATGGTACCCTGGCGCCTTCAGCTTCCCTCTGAAGGCGACCGGGCACCCATGACCTTAGAAACGAATAACACGCCTTTGCCCCCCTCTCCCCACCCCGATAGCGCCCTGAATAGCGCATACGAAGAGGCCTGGGCCCCCATGAAATAACCATGATACTTTTGTAAATATGCCTGGCGAGGCGTTGAAGGTGCCGACGTATTGTACCTTTCACACTCGGGGCGCCTAAAAATAGCTCGGATGAATGTTCAATGTCCATGATGTCCACAACTCCACAGAAACGTTTTCAGCGTCGGTCACCGATTTTTACGCGATTTGGTCCTAAGGTCAAATTGAACCTCCTGCTTTAAAAAAAAAAATCAGGTCCATTTTAATCTTACTGGTCTCTTTCAAGATAAAATGCAAGGTCAAACGATGGGGACCGCTGTAGCGCCCAAAGTTACCGTCCAATCACGACACAAATTGTCTGAAACGATTCCCCGTGCTAATTTTCAGAATGACAAGCATACTTAGAGTTGTGTCCCGTGACCTTTAATTTAGCGCCCAAAGTTGGGCGCTACAGCGTTCCCCGTACTTTGGCCTTGAAGGTCACGGGAACAACTCTAAGAATGCTTGTCATCCTGTAAATGGGCACGGGCATCGTTTGAGACCATTTGTGTTGCAATCGGACGCAAACTTTGGAAGCTACAGCGTCCCTCGTCCTTTGACTTTGAATTTGACCTTGAAGGAGACCTGTAAGATCAAAATGGACTTGATTTTGGGAAACAAGAGGTTCGATTCGACATTGAGAGCAAATGTAGTAAAAATCGGTGACCGACGCTGAAAACGTTTTATAATTCCCCTTGGATTGGCGCGACCCAATGATAACGACTCAACTGTCGCAACACAAGATTTTGCTCCTTGTTTATCCACGCAGGGGCGCAGGAACGGGTGTCTGCCACCCCCCCCCCCCACCCCCCCACCCCTGCCCCCTGTTCCTACGCCTATGTATCCACGTATGAAACTTTGTTTCCCGATGTTGCGACAATATATATTTTTGTACTTCTCCGGGCTACATGTAGTTAGCCCGGAGAAGAAAAAAAAATCATGTGAATCTTGTGAATCATGTGAACCTAAGTATACGTAGATCCGCAGTCGGACCTTCCGATCATGCCACCAGACTTTCAAAAAGGCCCCGCGCCCCGCTGGGATATTCCGCCGAACGCGCCCCGCTGGGGCGGGGGCATATTATGCCCCCTCGTTATCTTCCGAACCAATAACCGCAGCGAGACGCGAAAAGAGCAATCGAAAGCTCTCAATGAGATGCATGTAAAACATACGTGAAATGTTAAAAATAAGGTCACATGTCAGGTCACGGTCAGGTGAAATGTCAAAATCGAGGTTTTTGGGTTGATTTTGCTATACTTTCCATTTAAAGCCTTATATTGAGACCATTATGGCACAAAGTGCTCTCAGAGGCATAATATATCTTCCGCATAAGGGAAATTGAGACTGTAAGCAAAGGCCAAGGGCAGGGCAGAAAATATCACTATTGGCAAAAGGTATACGAAAGTCATACGACGCATGTTTTATGGGTTATTTTACACGTATAATTTGATAGTAGTAGCCAATTTTACACCTGACCCCAAATAATGGCCTTTAGGCGAAGTTCAGGTCAAGGTCAGGTTGCATAGTGTCAAACGTCATGAGTTAATCATACTTGGGAGCCATAACTCAGTCAAAAATACAGATTTTACTTTGCAATTTGGTGTGGGTATCGTTCATTCTTCGTTATCCAATATACATATCGTTTTTGTAATATCTTTGAAAATGTAGATTTTGTGGAATTTTTCCTAAACAAATCCGTTGTTTTTATTTTTGGGGTCCAAAACTATTAAAAAAAAATCGAGATAGCCATTTTGAAGAGAATGCCAGTTTCTTTCATTTGACGTTTTGTATTTGCAATTTACTGTACAACTCGATTTTCTACGTTTTTTAAAACATTTATCGTTTTCCACCAAAAATGGCATGACCTGACGTCACTGAAACGTCATTATCTCCCAAACTACTCTACCAATTTTAATGACATGTTGAAATAAGACGTAGAATCGATGCAACATAAGGTACGGAACGTTTCACGTCGATATCTACCATAGTTTTCAAGTTATTGAGAAAATCCGGGAGGGGCATATTCTACCCCCCCTCACCGGGGCGCGGATTAACCCGGCATTGGCTGGGGTCTCAGCCGAACGCCATTGGCTGGGGGGGGGGGGGGCATTTTTCGCCCCATGGTTATCTTCCGAACCAGGCGGCAATCTAAAGCTCTCAATGAGACGTATCAAAAACATACACGAAATTTTCAAGATTAGGTCACATGTCAGGTCATGGTCAGGTCAAATGTAAAAAAATCGATATTTGAGTTTTTGGGGCATGCTTTCAATCCAAAGCCTTAGATTGCGACTGGGGAGGGGCAGTCGCCCCCCCCCCCTGTCGTCGGGGAGGGGGGGGGAGGGGGTGTAAACATATATTTCCCCCCCCCCCCCCGTCATTTAAGGAGGCCCGTCCATGCTTCCAAGAGGCCTCATCTCGCAGGCCCCATCGCGGAGGTCACAGGGGCCCCTGGAAGCCGGAGGGGGTCCTATGGAGGTCAGAGGGGGCATTTGAAGGTCAGAGGAGGCCATCTGGAAGCCAGAGAGGGAGATAAACACATTTAGTCGATACACTCCTTGATTCATAATTGATTTACCATTTTAGTCTGTGAAGATCCGACCCGTACAATATCCTTTGAAAGGAAAAATGACGCACACAAACCTTAAGTGGTAACGTCTATCTATCGTCTATATTGTCTTATAACGTATATCGCGGTTAATCTCACATCTCACAAACTACGCTTCGACGTGAATAATGGTTATGCCAGAACGGTAAAAAGCTTTTTGTGGGGCCAAATACCACCCCCCCCCCCCCCCAAAACAAAAAAAAAATCACACAATTCATCTCACTCATCGAATTTCGATTCTTCATACATCAATAGGTGATTTAAACAAAACTTCCTTAGTAAAATCTGCGTAGATTTTCGCTTAAATTAGGAAATGCGTCATTTTTTTGTCGACTTCAGGCCTTTTGGGGGGCTTAGCCCTTCCAACCCCCTTGGATACGCCAGTGGCCAGGAAAGAAAATTAGGTGGGAGAGCACCTGTGGGGGGTGGAACTCAACATTGTGGGGGGGGGGGGCGAGGGCCACTCCAAAAGTATATAAATCGACACCTATGAGTACAACTTAACACTGATTTCTAGTTGTTTGTCAGGGAAAATTGGGAGGGGATTATCCCCCTTCGCTCAAGAATGGGAGGACACGTGCCCCCACCCCCGTCCCCCTCCCCGTGGTGGAGCCCATGATGTCACGCACAGAGCTAGAGAGAATGAGAATGCAATGGAATTTCTGCTGCATTATGCTGCTATGCTAGGTTTTAGGCAACCCTCCTAAAAGTGGCTTTCATACACCATTTCCCATTGAGATCCTCTGACAGAAGATTATCATACACCGGTGTAATGCCGTTTATGAAATGAATTGTTTCATATAAATCTTGATTTACTACTGCAGGGTGGATATTACGCGCCAAAGCCCAAAAGCAGCAAAGTCATGCAAGTCGTGTAATGCGTATTTTCTCCGACCCTGTGTTTCCAAAAAAGAAACACACATTTGTAATGAACTTCACAAATGGGCTCATTTGTTAAATTCTCGCGATTTTTCGATCAGTTTTAAGCTTACTGCCTCAAGCTGCATAAGTGAGCAGGGGCGGCGGATTCGGGGGGGGCAGCGGGGGCAGTCGCCCCCGCTGGAAAAATCAAGCGGGGCAAAACTATCTTTTTGCCCCCCCCCCCCCTCCCCCACCCTCCCCTTCCCCCATCTTCCGTAGTCGAAAATGACATATCCTTTACCATATATGGTACAAATTATGAGCATTGCAAAAGTTTAAAAATAAAGGGAAAATATGCTTCATATGGCAGTAAAATATGGTAGCTTGTCCTCGAGGCAAAAGTGACGAAAAGCAATATTTGGCTACTGAAAACGGGTCTTGTTTTCTGGTAGCTATTACATTGCAATTGTATGTTACCCTAACTTAATTTCCGGGCTCTGGCAACCTTGATAGATTGACACTCTAAATCACGATATATCATCATCACCTTTAATTTTCCTTCAAATCCTTCAACCTATGTGTTTAAGCTATATGACTAGGTGAACTGAATCAGGGACGTAGGCCACGTGGGCTATGCCCCCCCCCCCCCCTCTCCTGAGCGATCCAGTTTACACTAGATAAAATGGGATTCCGTCAGGCTTTAACCCGCGCACTGCAGGGGGTTGATTTCCGCCCCCTCCCCCCCCCCCCCTTCAGGTTTGGGGTTGGGGGTTGATTCCCTTCATGCAGATAGCAAAGAAACGGCGGCGCGCAGCGCCGCCGGGTTTTGGCACACATGTTAGGACATCAATTGCGCACACTATTTAAAAAAAAAATAACCTCTGGTCATCTCGGGTCAGGTCACCAGACCAGATCAAGTGACCCCACCTCCAAAAATGTTTGCAGTTGTGCCAAAGCCAGAGTTTCTCACCGATCAGTTTGAAACTTACAGGATGTCATGAGGGCATTAGTACTTACAATTCGTTTATCTCGAAATTTTGATATCGGTGACCTAAGGTCAGGTCAATTTCTTGACCTCCCCATAAGTCCATGAGGAAATATACATATGCTTCATATTTCAAGGATATGCATGATATTAGACCAATTAACTCTGGATCATGTTATTATAGGATATTCTTGATGATCCAAGTGTAAGTTTTGTTCAGTGACCCCTACGGGGTCATTTGAGGTCATCCGAGGTCATCATCACTTGTGTGTCAATAACTCCCGACATAATGAAGATAGAGAATTAAAACCGACAAAAATGTATTTGTATCGTCGAGATACGTCTTCCAATATGCAACATGCCCTACTTGAGTCACCACTTGACCTTTAACTTAGGTCCATTGTTTAAGTTGACTTAACAATGTCACCATGTATATCATTCAAAGCACCTTGACGAGATAAACACAATGGCGTAAACGGTTTTCCGTTATTTTTATTAAGTAAAATGTGAATAGCGAAAAACAATTTGGAGAAGAAAAAAATTTGCTCTCTGGAGCCTCAAATATTGATCTGAGATCAAATTTGAGGACACTTTGTCGATTGAAAATTTAACTGGCTGGCCATTTGCTTCTTCCGTTTCTTTCTAACGAGCATAGTTTCCGAGATATATGGGAATTTCTGGAGCGAAGTCCTAAAACAGGAAAAACTGGAAAACTTGACCTTTGATGACCTCTGGTGACCTCAATTTTGGCCTGACCTAAAACAATACTGAATACTTTCGATAGAACTTGTATCAAGCTATCAAATGCTTTTTTCTTCTTGTCGCTACGTAGCGTAGTTTGGGAGATCTTACGGGGGGCGGAAATCAACCCACCTTGCAGTTCGTGTTCGGTGCAAACCCCCTGCAGTGCGCGGGTTAATTAAGGTTTCAGCATATGCCAATGATACTCTCTGTTTTCTAGATGGTAGCGTGAACAGTTGCAGAACACTGTTCTACGACTTGGGAATATTCGCGAAGTTTTCCGGTCTTAAGCCAAATATAGGCAAAACGGAAGCTTTTTGGGCGGGTGCTGAAGTGGACCCCCATCTGGGAAGACCTTAATTTTCGATGGGTGAAGAAACTTAGGGTGTTAGGTGTATATTATGCAAACGATGAAAGTACAGTCTTTCAAGCAAATTTCGAAAATAGGCTGAACCAAGTTGTGACAATCATAAACGGATGGAAGCGTCGTAATCTTACAATTAAGGGAAAAGTCATTGTCATTAAAGGAAATAGTTCACCTTCAACATGGGGTTTTTAACTGAAATAGCAGTTTTGTAGCCCGTGTTGAGAAATCCCTATCTGCAACTGTTCTTGTCTGAAAAGACTCTCCATCCGAAGATATTTGACTTTTTAGCGAAGAATTGCGGCGCATATATGATATACCGCACCATCTGAAAGTGCCAGCACTGCATGGAGCATGCGCAAACCAATAACGCACACCATAAACTTAATAATTACGACCTTCTGTCCTGAATTGGCGCGATGTAGGACTATTTTTGAAAAGAAAAAAAAGAAACTGTATTAAAAAATATAATAAAATCCTGTTCTGATAAATTTTCCGAAGGTGAACTATTTCCTTTAAAGGAAATAGTTCACCTTCAACATGGGTTTTGAACTGAAATAGCAGTTTTGTAGCCCGTGTTGAGAAATCCTTATCTGTAACTTGTATTGGCTGAAAAGACTCCCCAGCCGAAGATATTTGACTTTTTGGCGAAGGAATACGGCGCATATATGATGTACCGTACCGTCTAAAAGTGCCAGCACTGCCATGGAGCATGCGCAGACCAATAACGCACACCATAACATTAATAATTTACGACCTTCTGTCCTGAATTGGCGCGATGTAGGACCATAGAAAAGGCACTTATAAACCCATGAAACATGCGGGCTTTCTGCAGCCACTGGTACTGAAAACTCAAAAATGTCTGTTCTAGAACGAATGGACGCCATTTCTGGGCGCAGACCACGGCTCTGCGCATGCGCAACGTGGCGTCAGGCGACCAACCGGCTGGTCGCCATGGTGACCAGCCTGCCGGCGCCGGAGCCACGTGTGCAACGTGACGTCAGGCGACCGGCCTTCCCGTCGCCATGGTAACCAGGCGGAGGCGCCTGCGCAGAGCCAGCGCAGAGCCGGAGCCAGCATTCCCGTCATCTTACAAGAAATGATCAAAACGAAATCGCTAATTATCATTAATCCTTGCTTTCAAAAGTGAATATGACTGAAAATATGAATGGACATCTACTTTATTGGGTATGGATGGAGGCACGCTTGTAAATCACGTTATTGCGATAGGGAAAAGCATTATTAATGAAAACAATAGCTTAAGCCGTGCTAAATTAATCGCACGCGTAAATATAGATAAAAAGACGGAGAAAATAATTGCTAAACGTAACGACAGGCTTGCAGAGTTCGAGGAAAAGTGGGCAGCTGTTCCAATAGGGTGGGCCGTACTTTTCAACCCTGAAATCTGGAAAATGACATAGTGTAAAAATATGTTCTTTGCAATGAGGAATCCGAATATGACCTTAATTTTGACATCCGAGCACGTTTTTCTCGCGGGGTTTGCATTTGAAGTTGTCTCGGTCATCCACCATTATAAACCCTATGCATTTTCCAAAGGTTCGCCACTAAACACTATACATTGGATTCCCAGTTGAGCGAGAGAGGTCAAACAAACTCCATCGTGCTGCTTGTTATCCTGGGAGTCCATTGGAATCGAATTTGACCCCATAGGTCATTAAGTGACCTGCTGTATTATGTCAATTAACCGAAATAATTGGGGGATTGTGAGAAAAAAGATGACACCAATGTCGTGGTTGAGGTTGAAGGAACTGCTCATACTAACCCTGGGGCCTGGGGTGGTAGAAGAAGAGCACATTTCCGTTTGTTGGGAGCCGGGTAGACGATACCTATTCCATTTCACTCCAAAACCGGCCACGAAGGAAGAGCCCCATGCACTGCAGGTGGGAAAACAAATATACAGATGGCTTAAGGAAAAAGGCTTGGAAGGGAATGTTGTTGCGATAGCTGGCGATTCAACAAATGTGAACACCGATGTCAGCGGCGGGGTGATGACGATGTTGGAGGTGATGCTGGACAGACAGCTGGTGTGGTTGGTCTGCGACCTCCACACGAATGAGCTACCGCTGCGTCATCTGGTGACAGGCCTGGACAGGAAGACCCATTCGGACACCACCTGAAGCGGAGACTTCAGCAAGCTGCTGCCGACAACCAGGGGTACTGCTGCCGGCGGAGCTGGGGTGGATATCGAGCTGCCGGACGGGGAGCGGCACGAGCTGCGGATCCCGGCCGGCGCGCTATGTTCCAGCTTACAAGCGGAAATGGTGAAAGTGCAGACGAACTGGCCAGAGACGCCGCGGCGCTTCCCCAGGAGGACGTCTCGCTGGATGTGAGAACGATCCACCGGACGGCGGCGCGAACTGTGAGATCGCACTGGATCAGGAACTGGCCTCAAGGCTGGTGTCGGATGCTGATGGGCGCCCGCCTCCCGCCGCCGGTGTCCCTGGGGAGCGATCAGTGGCGGTGGACATTCACCAGCTGCGGACCGGCCACTGATCCGGCTCGGCAGCGTCCTTCACCGGATCGGTCGGCGCCCCTCCCGACAGTACAGCAGCCTTGACTGCAGTGCCTAATCTGCCGGGAGGTGGCCGATACTCCAGCACATGTGCTGTTGAGATGCCCGGCCCTGATGACGCTCCGATTCCGGTGCCTCGGTTCCATCTACCCAACATGTCAACTCGTCCGGAGCGACGACGAGGTGGCGGCCCTGGGGGACGCTGCCGGGGCCCCGGGGGACGCTACCGGGGTCCTGGGGGACGCTACCGGGGCCCTCCAGAGCCGTGAGGCTACTTGGGCGGATGCGCCGCCGACTGGAGGGTGTTAACAACAACAACAGCTGCTGCTGCCGTCAGCGACAGAGCTGGAGATCGACCCCAGCTTCAGACCGGTGGTAGTCGGTCCTCCGCTGGTGGACATGCCGCCAGATGTGGTGCAGGACCTGTCAAGTGATCAGCACTATGGCTACCGGATGGAGTGTTCAGTCCGGTCCGGCGTGGTGCCAGTCAGGCTGGCGAGCTTGGAGATCGGACGTCTGTGCCACAGCCGTTGGTTAACTATACTGTTGACCGCTTCCTCCGCCTCTGGGTGTCGAAATACTTGTTGGGATATGTGTATCTACCCTCCCTCCCTGCCGTCCTGGATCCGCCCGTGTGGGCGGCCGGGACGCGAGGCGGCGCAGCAGCGCCGCCCAAGGTCAGTGGAGTGTAGGTGACGCTCGCGCGTGGATGTGATGTGTCCTCGAATACAGTGATAACCAACCATGGCGCGGTCGGTAGGACCCAGAGTCACCGAGTCGAACCAGCTCAGGAGCGTGCCGTCCACTTTATCGATGACAAACACGGTGACACGCGCTCGTCGAGAGCCGAGGGTCACGTCGGCACTGAATGAACCCCTGCACGCCAGAGGATGGTGTCCGACGGCCGATAATCCCTCCGTAGACTCGGTGTGTAGGTCCGCGTCGGTCAGGCCCAGAGAACGGGCCACGGCCGTCCCCATGACGGTCGCCTCGGCACCAGAGTCGGGCGTGCACCGAATCCTGTCCCGACCTGCAGGATGGTGCATTTCCACCAAGACTTTCGGAGCCGGTCGAGTAGACCGCCCGACGTACACATCGGCAACGACACTCCAGGCGCGGTGGGATGGCGGCGATCGGGGCGGGGACGGCGACGGTGACGGCGAGCGGCGGCGGGTGGGCGTCCGTTGTCCCCACGATCGGCCACGGAGCCACCCGCCGGCCGCCTCAGTTGATTTCTGAGTGCCCATGGCCCTGCGGCACATGGCCGCGAAATGACCGCGTAGTCCACAGCCCCGGCAGATGGCGCCAGCGGCGCGACACCAGGATGGGTCGCCGTGCTCCGCCCAGCCGCATCGCTGACACCGCCCCTGGTCCGGCCGGCTGGCCGACCGCGGGCCGCGAGCACTTGGCGCGCTGCCAACGGCCTCCGCGGCCCGCACACGGCGGACATCCGAGCCTGGTACGCCGCGTATGTCCGCACACGCAGTGCGTGCGTTCTCACAGGCACGGCAGATGTCAATCGCACGCTGCAGAGTCAGGTCCTTAGTCTCTAGCAAACGGCGCACCGCCTCGTCATCACCGGCGCCACACACAATGCGGTCCCGAATCTGGTCGTCCACACAGTGAGGACAAAAGTCACAGTGTCTACTAGACCGGCATAGATCGCGACGTCGCAAACATCGTGTCTGCCTGCGACGTGTGCCACACGATGCGGCCCAGTCAGCCACGAGAGCCGATGTGGCAGGAAGATCCGGCGCCTTCACGCGTGTTCGAGTCTGTCTCCGCGGACTATTTTCACGTCGCTGGTCGCACGTTCCTGGTATGCGCCGACAGGCTGTCCGGATGGCCGTACGTCTCCTTGTGTCATCGAACCGCGTCGGCTGACCAGCTGACTCGCGAGCTTCGCCACCTCTTCTCTCTGATGGGGGTGCCTACCGTTCTGCGGAGCGATGGAGGACCGCAGTTTGCCTCGTCAACGTTGCGCCGTTTCCTGGAGAAATGGGAGGTGCGCCATCAGATGTCATCGCCGGGTCACCCACAGTCCAACGGACACGCCGAGGCGGCCGTTAAGTCCGTCAAAAAGCTGGTTATTGCCGCGTCACAGGGAGGAACGTTTGACGAAGAGCAGCTGGATCGAGGCCTGCTGGAGATCCGAAACACCCCGAGGGCCGACGGAAGGTCACCGGCTCAGGTGCTGTTCGGCCATCCCGTCCGGACGCCCCTGCCGGTGCATCATCGCGCTTTCGCACCGCAGTGGCAGCGGATGGCGGACGACTGTGACGCGCGAGCGAACGAGCTGCATCAAGACACCCGGCAGCGCCACGACAGGGATACCCGTTCCCTGTCTCGTCTCGGCATCGGTTGCAGGGTGGATGTCCAGGACCTGGTCACGAGACGATGGGACCGCACCGGCGTCGTGGTGGCCATCGGCGCCCGCCGATCGTACTCTGTTAAGATGTCGAGCGGGCGTCTGTACTGGCGAAATCGCCGTTTCCTGCGGCCACACCGCCCGCTGGTATCGGAGACGGCGCCGGGCCCGCGTGCGACGGGTAGCGATGCGCAGCAGCCGCCGACTCAGCCGTCTCGGGACCGGGAGGCAGGTGGAGCTGGCGCGCTGAAGCCGCTACCGGCAGCCACAGCCGGCACTGTGCCGGCGCGGCCAGCCCTGCGGCGCAGTACGCGGCCGCGTGGGCCGCCGCACCGTCTACACGTACGTTGGGGAGTCAACACATACGAAACTTAAATACGATAGCTACCTGGGGCGAGCTGTGTTATATTGTGATACATATCTGTTTCTATGTTATTGGTGCGTAGCTGTGCGTGGCTGTTGAGTTGTATGTGAACTTGAGACGCAGTAGTCGTTCCCGCCTCAGCGTCTGGGGGGAGGTGTTGGGATATGTGTATCTACCCTCCCTCCCTGCCGTCCTGGATCCGCCCGTGTGGGCGGCCGGGACGCGAGGCGGCGCAGCAGTGCCGCCCAAGGTCAGTGGAGTGTAGGTGACGCTCGCGCGTGGATGTGATGTGTCCTCGAATACAGTGATAACCAACCAATACTGTCTGACAGGAGGCAATCTCAACCACCTGACCTGGATCGTAGAATCTCACCCACCTGACCTGGATCGTAGAGTCCATCGTGGGTATGCTACCCGTGCTGGTGTATGATCAAGGCCCTCCTCCTGGACTGACCTGGATCTCAACCACCTGACCTGGATCGCAGAGTTCATCGTGGGTGTGTACTACCCGTGCTGGTGTATGATCAAGGCGCACTTATCCTGGACTGAGGGCCCGCGGCACTTACTCCACCAGCTGCAGTGCCTGCGGTCTCAGAGGAAGGAGGTGCTGCAGACCTGGTGATGCCGACTGTGCAGCGTTCTGCCTGGTGTGGGCATAGCGAGGCAATCCTACAGACGATGCTGAGCTCGGAGGATCAGGGTGAGCGGAGCGAGGCGGTGGCGCGGACCCTGGAGATCCGAGGAGATGGGAACCCGAAGATCCAGGTGGGCAATGACTCCCCAAGATCAAGAAGGACTCCTCAGTCGTCAGGTGAGCTACTGAACCCGGAGGTCATCACAGTGAACGAGCTCATCTACTGGAAAGAGCAGGTTCAGGAACCCCCACTCACCTGTCCACTCACCCGTCAGCGTTTGGAGGAGTTCGCCAACAAGCCAATGGAGGTGCCAGAGCGGCGCAGCCACACCCAGGGCGTGGACAGGATAATCAAGATAGTGACGAAAGCGTTACTCAAATACTTCACTCAAGGGAAGAGAGGTGGCGCAATTCGCCTGCAGCAAACAGGCAGACGAGCCTATGGAGTAGAATCTAAGCAGGATCTGGCTAGCATGGTGAACTTGAATTGCGTTGAGTAGTAAAGTGTCGCCTGATCGGTATGGAACGCCAGTCCCTAGTCTGCCGGCGCAAGGCGGAAAACAGAGTTATGTTGGCTGGGACGGAGATAACGGCGCAGAGCGGCATGAGTGCCATCAGTGAGCAACTTGTGTTTGTGCAA
>JAXIVJ010019971.1:2500-12500 GCA_036785665.1 Chirona hameri | reverse complement strand
TGCCTACCTCACCTGAAGACGCGCTTCTAGCTATACATATACGTCCTGCCGAATTTATACAATAATTATCAAAACACCCTTTTTCCAATACATATAAATTAATTTACGTTACCGAGCCTCACGCGTGCCGTTCCCCCCCCCCCCCCCCCCCCCCACTCCGCCCCCAAACTCCCTCAAATGGACATGAACCCCGCCATCCCACGTATCCAGTGATCGACCCAAGAATACAAAATCGAAATTATGATACAATAAATGCAATAAATGCACATATCCACCGAACAGTCAGACTCAGATACAAAGAGATATCAGAGTATAGGCCATGATGAGGTTTGTGTGTTAAGGGTTGGTTTGAGATCACGTATAAAAAGGGATTCCCAAATCTTTCGATCAGGGCCGTCTTTGGACACGTGTAGAATTTGGATGGAGACGTTGCTGCTGTCCATCTGCGCGTCTGGGTGTTTTGTTTGATGGATGCCAAACGGGGTGTCTGTTTTCTTGTTCTTAGCATCTCTGATATGCTCATTGAATCTGAGTCTGACTGAGCGTCGAATTTCTCCGATATAGTACGACTCATTTTTCGCACATAGTTGGCAGTCCATCCGGTAGATTACGTTTTTTGTGTGACACTTCCCACGCAACCCCGCCTCGCAACAGTTACACTGTCTACCCCCTCCAGGGCAAGGAGCGGGTTGGTACGCCGATCTTACTAGTTTTTATCTAAGACTAGGGCCTCCTTTCCACGTCACTCGAACGTTCAGATGACTCGCTCTGATGATACCCTCCACCCTGCGACAAAGCGAGTCATCGACGAATGGGAGGGACAGGAAGATGGGTGAAGTTTTAGGTCTGGTTACTGACCTTCTACGCAGAGTTTCGGCCTTTAGCTTTTTAACTAGATGAGGTGGGTAGCCGTTTCGTATGAAAAGATCCTCGATTATCCTCAGACTACGTGCTCTCGGGAGCCCGGGGGAGGAGACCCTGACAGCGCGTAGTATTTGGGAGCGTACAGCGTTTTTCTTTGTGGACATAGGCAGAGCGGAATGAAAATGAATAATGACCGGTGCTGCCATGGGCTTAACGTACAGCTCACTGGAGTAGGCTCCCGACTCAGTGATCGAGATTTTGGTGTCCAGGAATGCCAATACTCCAGCGTCACCGGTGTGTTCAATAGTAAATTTTATTGTCGGATGGATCGTGTTGAGGAAGTCAAAGTAGTCAGAAAGAGCCGCTCTGCCATGGGTCCAGACACCGAAAACGTCGTCTATATACCGCACGTATAAAGAGGGCTGTAGACGGGGAGCGGCCAGGAACATCGACTCAAGAGCGTGCATAAACACGATGGCTAAAGGGGGTGCCACTCTGCTTCCCATCGCGATCCCTTCGGTCTGCCTAAAATACTCCTGTCCAAAACGAACGAAGTTGTTCGTTAGGCAATGCTCCAGAAGGGTACGGATACTGTCCAAGTCCAGTCCAAATGTATTTACGTTTTCCTTGTGGTGGGCTAGAAGAGCCATAATGCCGTCAATCGCTTCCTTTATCGGGATGTTGCCGTACAGATTGACGACATCAACACTGAATAGGATAGTACCCTTCTCAAATCCCTCAGGATACTGTGCTGAAAGTTTATCAAGAAACTGTGTCGTATTTTTTAGATGTGCTGGTACGTACGGCACCTAAAACTTCACTCATCTTCCTGTCCCTCCCATTCGTCGATGACTCGCTTTGTCGCAGGGTGGAGGGTATCATCAGAGCGAGTCATCTGAACGTTCGAGTGACGTGGAAAGGAGGCCCTAGTCTTAGACAAAAACTAGTAAGATCGGCGTACCAAACCGCTCCTTGCCCTGGAGGGGGTAGACAGTGTAACTGTTGCGAGGCGGGGTTGCGTGGGAAGTGTCACACAAAAAAACGTAATCTACCGCATGGACTGCCAACTATGTGCGAAAAATGAGTCGTACTATATCGGAGAAACTCGACGCTCAGTCAGACTCAGATTCAATGAGCATATCAGAGATGCTAAGAACAAGAAAACAGACACCCCGTTTGGCATCCATCAAACAAAACACCCAGACGCGCAGCTGGACAGCAGCAACGTCTCCATCGAAATTCTACACGTGTCCAAAGACGGCCCTGATCGAAAGATTTGGGAATCCCTTTTTATACGTGATCTCAAACCAACCCTTAACACACAAACCTCATCATGGCCTATACTCTGATATCTCTTTGTATCTGGGTCTGACTGTTCGGTGGATATGTGCATTTATTGCATTTATTGTATCATAATTTCGATTTTGTATTCTTGGGTCGATCACTGGATACGTGGGATGGCGGGGTTCATGTCCATTTGAGGGAGTTTGGGGGCGGAGTGGGGGGGGGGGGGAACGGCACGCGTGAGGCTCGGTAACGTAAATTAATTTATATGTATTGGAAAAAGGGTGTTTTGATAATTATTGTATAAATTCGGCAGGACGTATATGTATAGCTAGAAGCGCGTCTTCAGGTGAGGTAGGCATTGTGTGTATATGTATTTGATGTAAATGTGTATATATGCATATAAGTATAGTATACATGTATATATGAGGTAGATAGGTATGTAGTATGCGGTATATATGAGGTAGATAGGTATGTGTCATGTGGTATGTGTGTATATATGCATAGAAGTATAGTATACATGATTATATGAGGTAGATAGGTATGTGTTATATTCGGTAGGACGCATATGTATATGTATAGCTAGAAGCTCGTCTTTAGGTGAGGTAGGCATTGTGTGTATATATATTCAACGTAAATGTGTATATATGTATAGAAGTATAGTATTCATGTATATATGAGGTAGATAGGTATGTGGTATGCGGTATATATGAGGTAGATAGGTATGTGGTATGTGGTATGTGAATATATGCATAGAAGTATAGTATACAGGTATATATGAGGTAGATAGGTATTTGTTATGCGCGGTTGTATTTGTTGTATTTGTTTTAAATACCCCGACTCGACCAATTAATTGGCATGTTGCTGTGCGCAGCCTACTTGAATTTCTACCATCTTGGAAGTGCATGTGTGCCGAATGCAGGTTACTGGATATTTGAATATTTATGTTTTTTGCTAACTGGTGACAAAAATGGAAAATAATACATGTATGGTTGATGAAGGTGCAAGCCGAAAGCTCCCTAATTTGACTTTGTCTTTTTAAAATATTTTTCGGCATTATGAGAATAAGGTTATTTATTATTGTAATTGCAATGTCTTCAATTGTTCTCAAAACAGTGCTAAAACAAATACAAGATTACAGCGTTTTATTAAAACTTTATTTATAACTTTAATGTTTGTAAATACGCGTAAATTTTGGGTGGATATTGGTCAAAAATGACTGCGCTTCACAGCTATATAACTTGTATCGTTTAACACTCGCAGGCTTCGATGGCATGGCGGTGTAATCATATTTTGTTTTTAATGTGAAATTGTATATCCCAAGTCGATTTAAATGCATTATTACTGATCGGTATTTTTCAGTTTACGTGCATCAGAAAGCCGGTACATATGTTATACACAACTGCATTTGTTTCATCACTTTACATGCGATAGATTCCGAGTTCTGACTTTAATCGTGAAAAACGTTGTAAAACCATGAAATTTACATTATTTCGCTATTTACTTTGCACGTGCCACGCGCTGCTCGCCGACCCACATTGTATACTCCAGCCGGTTCATTTCTCTACCAGCCTGTGTTTATCCCGTGCCGATTTCACTGTAAATTACCGAGATATCGACCCGGGATTGCATCCGTGTTTCGCGTTTATTTCGCATTTTACACACACATTTCGCTCGGATTTTTCTGCATGTTGAACCAATGGGAAAACATGTACCCTTCTGGCGCGTGGTGACCGACACAGGCATCGGAGCGACTTGATTTTTTTGCCATGAATCATTACAAAGCTTGAAGCTGTCGTGTGTGCAAATTTCACCGTCATCGGTGCTGCCGTCTGTGCTGTGCGTGAAGCTAAAGAAATAAAGACACATACACAGACAGACAGACAGACGTACGGTATAGACAGACATACACAGACAGACAGACGTATTTAGGCAAGCGGGGACCGCTTGTCTAAATCACTAATTTTCTAGCCGTACGTCTGTTGTCTGTCTGTCTGTCTGTCTGTGTATGTG
The DNA here is from genome assembly GCA_036785665.1 of Chirona hameri. Lineage (NCBI taxonomy): Eukaryota > Metazoa > Arthropoda > Thecostraca > Balanomorpha > Balanidae > Chirona > Chirona hameri. The sequence goes on along the minus strand of JAXIVJ010019971.1, from coordinate 8,339 downwards.
TCCTTATTTATTTAGCCACATGCACAGCACAGACGGCAGCACCGATGACGGTGAATTGCTGTTATTGTTTAGAAGCTCAACTGTTTTAATCCAGCAATTAAACTCACCCTAGATGGCACAGGAGAGTCTGCAGAAATTCCATGATTGGACATCTTCTTGACGATTCGTTCTAATGTTGCCTACTCTACAGAACTCTACATCAAGCCTATGACAGTCCTTCCGTTCGGGCCACACTATGGGCACACTAAAAGGCATACTAAAAGCTCAACTTAAACGGGCCATTAAACTCTCGTCAGATCCTGAAACTAGAGAAAGAAGTTTGAACAAAGTAAGTGAGCTGTTCAAAGTAAATGAGTATCCTACCGCGCTCATCAATCGATCGATAAAGAATTGTACTAGACCCCAGCACAGCCAACCCAAGAATCGTAAGAATCATTTTTATATGAAACTCCCTTACATCGACGAGGTGCTCACTACAAGAATAGCCGCAGCCATTCATTCATCAAAAGCTCCTATCAAAGTAAGCTGGACAAATAACAACACCTTAAAAAAGAACCTTGTAACTTCAGCTCTTACTCCCCCACCCTACCCCTCTGGACATAAACACTGTCGCACGTGTGAAAATGGCCTGAAAGGACTTTGCACTACACGCATGGCGATTTACAAAATCACTTGCCTGGTGTGTAGAAGTATAGGGATTGTTGTAACTGAGACCTGTTTCTAAAGGTATTTTCGTCGCGTGAAGGATTTCCTCTGTTTCAGTTACGCATCGGGCTAGTGTTGCCATTTTATATGGCCCCTGAGTTTAAGTGGGTTTATTGCGCCGTGTTGGAAAATAGATTCTCTCTGATCACCACCTGAGACGTGTGTGCGCCGACAGTGCGCTTCAGAGAACCGAGATTGAGATTTGACAATTGAGATTACCGAATCAGCTACCATTAACAACATAGTCCTCCGGGCCGGATCAGTGGCACCACGTCAGAGGGGAGGACAACCCGGCAGACCTGGGGACGAGAGGTATGTCGATGACCGCTCTGGAGAGATGTGACCTGGGGACGAGAAGTATGTCGATGACCGCTCTGGAGATATGTGACCTGGGGACGAGAGGTATGTCGATGACCGCTCTGGAGAGATGTGACCTGGGGACGAGAGGTATGTCAATGACCGCTCTGGAGATATGTGACCTGGGGACGAGAGGTATGTCGATGACCGCTCTGGAGAGATGTGACCTGTGGTGGAGAGGACCAGTGTTTCACCAACAGGACTCTGCTGCGAGACTACCCTCGGTGCCGTCAGCCGAGTGTGACGGTCTGCAGCCGTCTCTGGAGGCAGCTCAAGAGATGAAGATGGAGAAGGCTCAGGTGAGGCTGAGCCTGTTGACCACCCGACGTGAGATGCTCCCGTTCGATGTCACGTCATGCTCTACCCTAACTCAGGTTGTGCACAGGCTGGCATGGGTTTTTCGTTTCGTCCTCAACAGCCGTCTACCGAAGACTGAGCGAACATCGGGACCGCTGACCTCAGGCGAGAAGACGAGGAGCCTCCGCTACTGGATCAGAACTGCGCAGCTCCGTGTCTTCCCCGGTGAGATGGAGGCGGTGCGTTCTGACAAGCTGCTGCCGACAGGGTCACCGCTTGCCCGACTCCACCCGCAGCTCAGCGACGACGGAGTTCTGGAGGCGACACAGCGGACTGGCGAGCGTCCGGCGCCTATCCTGCCAGACCTGGCGCGCGTCACAACACTGGTCGTGGATGACGCACACCGACGGTGCTTCCACCAGGGGACGCGAGTAACTCTCGCTCTACTGACTGCTGAGTATGCGGTAAGGAGACAAACTGTGCGCCGCGTCCTGGAAACCTGTCACCGGTGCCGTCGCTATCGATGCATGCCGTACCGGTCACCAGAGGGAGCTCTGTCGAACTTCAGGACGCGGCCGTCTCGCCCGTTTGCCAAAGTCGGTGTCGACTTCTTCGGGTCACTGTATGTTGACAACAGTGCAGCCAAAGTATAGGTTCTTCTGAGATAACCTGTGTCATCTCTCTTGCAGTGCACCTGGAACTTGTCCGCTCGCAGGCGACTGGTGACCTGATCTGGGCCCTGAGGCGGTTCTTTGCGATCCGCGGCACTCCAGCGCTGATGTACAGCGACAACGCCCGGACGTTCCGGGCCATGCTGGACCACCTACCACGGTCGGTAACATGGAGGTTAATTCCCGAGGCTGCCCCCTGGTGGGGAGGTTTTTGGGAGCGTCTGGTGGGCGTGACCAAGAGGGCTCTGCGCGTCACTCTGCACCTCTGTCACCTGACGTTTGATGACTTGTCTGCCTCGTTATACGAGCTCGCCTTCTTCATTAACCTGCGCCCGCTCACCCAGGGTGATGGTGAATACCTATTGACCCCCGCCCACCTGTTGTTCGGCGTGACGAGCATAGATGGTGAGTTGTGTCCAGGGTGATGGTGAAGACCTATTGACTCCCGCCCACCTGTTGTTCGGCGTGACGAGCATAGATGGTGAGTTGTGTCCAGGGTGATGGTGAAGACCTATTGACTCCCGCCCACCTGTTGTTCGGCGTGACGAGCATAGATGGTGAGTTGTGTCCAGGGTGATGGTGAAGACCTATTGACTCCCGCCCACCTGTTGTTCGGCGTGACGAGCATAGATGGTGAGTTGTGTCCAGGGTGATGGTGAAGACCTATTGACTCCCGCCCACCTGTTGTTCGGCGTGACGAGCATAGATGGTGAGTTGTGTCCAGGGTGATGGTGAAGACCTATTGACTCCCGCCCACCTGTTGTTCGGCGTGACGAGCATAGATGATGAGTTGTGTCCAACACTGAACGAGCGTTCCATCAGCAGGGCATGGCGGCATCGGAAACGAGTCTGTCACCATCTGATCCGACGGTGGTGCACAGAGTACCGGAACGCTCTGCGCTGCTGGAGCAAGTCTCCCCGAGGACGGCCGGACCGCACTCCCTGCGTGGGAGACGTGGTGCTAGTACACAACGAGAGGCCGCGCAGGCGGTGGCCGCTGGGCCGCGTGACGCAGCTACTGACCGGAGCAGACGGCCGTGCGCGGGCTGCCTTCATCAACCTGCGGGGAAGGAGTACTCGCCGCCCCCTCAGCCGCCTGTTCCTGCTGGAGGCTGCTGGCTAAGGTGCACCAGTGGTGACCTGGGGCCGTGACCTGTCGGTTGCACCGCGGTATCGTGCTGTGCGAACTTTCATACTTGTTTTCTTGTTGCCGAAAGTGTATCATGAGATGTGTGTTCCGCCTATATTGTCGCGTTCGACTGCCTACCCGTGTAAGTGCGCTGAGATGTTCTAGCCATTTGATTTGTTTCGAAATCTCCCTAGATTACGAGTGGGGAGTATGTTGTACCTGAGACCTATTTCTAAAGGTATTTTCGTCGCGTGAAGGATTTGCTCTGTTTCAGTTACGCGTCGGGCCAGTGTTACCATTTTATATGGCCGCTGAGTTTAAGTGAGTTTATTGCGCCGTGTTGGAAGATAGATTCTCTCTGACCACCACCTGAGACGTTTGTGCGCCGACAGTGCGCTTCTAAGAACCGATCATTGAGATTTGAGAATTGAGATTACCGAACCAGCTATCATTAACAACAGGGATACAAGCCACCTATATAGGGCAGTCTAGACGTCCTATTAAGGTCTGATTTAATAAGCATCTGGGTGACGCTCGTCTTCGAAAACCTGACACCGGTCTGGGGGACCACACCCTAGAACAGCATACGAATATGGACAATAAATAAATAAATAGCAACTTTTACATATATATCCTCACCACTAAAGAACATGAAGCCGACCTGCGCATAGCTGAATCTGTTTATATTAGAGAAAGCAACTCTACCATGAACACTAAATCTAGGTCTTGGTGCCTTACTAAACATGTGATTTAGTTTCCTGTTTTTTCTACTTTTAGGTAGCTTTAATAGTTTACGGCTCAATTGAGTCGGTATAAATATTGTAACCACAAATCCTCTGTTAGCTACTTTCAACATGTCTCGTATACGTTACGGTGAATAATTGTTATCTATCGGTTGTCTTATCTATGTTGTGCCTTTGTACGAGAGATGACTTGGCAGTGTATCATTTTGCAGAGTACAACGTGTATGATAGCGTATGTCAGCATAGGAATGCATCGACAGTGTTTTAGTTCGAAAGCGATTATGTTCCCACTAGAGGACGTGTTGAAGTATTTGACTCGTGACAGTGTTCTTGGTTTTTGACGGCTAAAAACGGTGAAGTTTTCATCATTCTCTGATGTTGATTTGTCAATCGAAACGAGTTAGAATTGTTTGGCTTTTCTTTTGATTAAAATAATATATTATTAGCACAAATGACCATTTTGAACAACTTTTTACAATGAACAAGAAAGTGACCTAATCAGGAGCTGTTTCATACATTAATCTGAAAGAAATTGTATATGAAGCCCGATCAAATTTGAGATAATATGTAATATGTATCGTGAAAGACGAAATGACTCAATGTCAGCGTTAACATGTCTACTTTTCCAGTCGTCGAATATTTCGCACCTCAACCTTCAATAACCGTTTCATGTTCCATCCTAAGTACCAGCGATCGATCGGTGTCCGCTTGTCAGAGCTGGTGACATGCCCAGGCCGCCGGCTCGTGTTCTGCTGATCACAGGGCAATAATCAAATGTCATTGAAATAAACCAGTAAGACGCCTTCAAGGGATTATACGAGTTTTTCCCGGAATAATTGAGTTGCATAGTAAAACGTGCTTATAAAGGTGGTAGAAGTCCCACGGAAGCCACATGTTTCTGGAGATGACCTCTTCTGCACGTAAAGATATTTCAAAGTGCGCAGTGATGCCACCGCGTACTTTCTGCAGGACCGGCTGAGGCAGAGCCAGTCATCTCTTCTATGCTAATAAAAACACCTCACTTATGCATATTTCCGGTAAAATAAGCAATATTTGACAAAATAAACTTGTTTTGTTCCAACGACGGCAGCAGTTACCAAGTTTTCCCATTTTTGTTTTCATTTTTCATGAATTTTCATGCCATTAAAGTATTACGCCACCACAAATTCTCAACGCTACATGGGCCAGAGATAAGAAACTACAAAACTGAACGAACAGTGTGTAGTAATAAAGAGTCCCGTAAGTTTTGAATTGCATAATAATTTTGTTATCCAGTGTAGGACTTGCAGATAATTCGAAATGATAAAATGTATGAAAATAATACAAGTGGTGGCCAGTAATGCCGATCAAGTACTCGTTATCTGATACAAGCTTCGAAAAACGCCAAAGTTTTAACGCTGATAATTGCTGAAATAATGGACTAAATGAGCATTGAAGTCCCTGTTATATGTCTTAACCCTCGCTCTACGGGGACATTTCTCACATTCGCCCTACGGGGGGGGGGGCTGGCAGCCCCCCTCCCCCTGTTAACTTCCAAACCAAGCAACTTAGAGCAATTCGGTAAGAACCTAACAACCAGCATGTTGCCTGCCATGAGAGGAATCTAACAGTATGCGATTTTTAAGTTTCAGGTCAACGTGTGACCTTCCAGGTCAGGTGAATGACCTAAGATCAACCACGTCCAAAAATAGCGATTGTACAGGGCGCTTAGTATAGCTTCCGAACGGAAAGAGATAGAGAGACACCGTAAAAAGTAACGTGTTGCCCGTCATAAGAAAAATCCAAAGGCATCCCATTTTGAGCATCTAGGTCAAATGGTGACCTTTGGGGTCAGGTCAATGGACCTTTGGGGTTAAACATGACCTTGAAGAAAAAGTCATAGGTCACGATCTAATAGTTGTATACACTTCATATTTTGATAGGATACGTATAATTGT
>JAXIVJ010019970.1:2500-16251 GCA_036785665.1 Chirona hameri | reverse complement strand
ATATATATATATATATATATATATATATATATATATATATATATATATATATATATATATATATATATATATATATATATATATATATATATATATATATATATATATATATATATATATATATATATATATATATATATATATATATATATATATATATATATATATATATATATATATATATATATATATATATATATATATATATATATATATATATATATATATATATATATATATATATATATATATATATATATATATATATATATATATATATATATATATATATGCATATTGCATACGGCCCAGGCGCCCAGAAAAAAATAGTTTTACGGAACATTTACGCAGGATTTATCACAGTTAAAAAATACTTGTGAATGTGATTTTCTAAATAGCATAGCATTGCCTTGAAAACTATGATTTTAACAATGAAAAGAAAATGAAAAATTACAATGAAAATGTTGGCATTTACCATTGCTTGATTTTGTGTGTTAATATTGTCTTATATTTTGTGAAATGTATAGCTCTTTATTATTTTAGGTTGCGACAAAATCGGCGCAATGAAACTTTTGCTGACAAGTTGTTATGAAAAGGATTTCTACCTTCTGAAGCTCCTTGACACCTTGTGCTCTTTTTTGACATTCCACGTTTATGGAAAGGTGTGGTGGTAATAACCAAACTTTAGTGAGACCATTTATGCTTGACTCAACTAAGTTTTACCAGATTTGAAGTCATTTACTTAATGTAAATGTAAAACTGCTGTAGTTGTATGATATCATTTCTGATACAAATGGTGTAAGGTCATGGACTCAGGCACGTACCCAGGATTTTGGATTTTTATCGGGGCGGGGGGGGGGGGGGGGGGTGGGGGTACGTCGGTGATAGAATCAAATTTCGCTCTCAACCTATGTTGTTGATCGGGGGTAGGCTACGTCCCTATCGCCCCCTTGGCTACGTCCCTGTGTAAGGTGCTGGTACCACATTGTGCTTATGTTATATACATGCATTCAATTATAAATCATCCCCTAATTTATTTGTATAAATGTTAAACATATATCAATAGCAGCTCTTCCTCATATTAAATGAGTTTCATATTTTAAAGATGTCAGAAGTGGGCAGTTGATGTTACTTGTGCAAGTAGATTGACCAGCTCCACTTTCTTTTAAAGTTGGTGGGGCAAAAATCGATTCTGGTGGGGCAAAAACCAATGTTGGTGCAGGACGCCCGCCCCACCAAGTGTATAGGAAACTCCGCCCCTGCTGGTTTTGTCGCCAGGGGGATAAACCATCCAAATCGACACGACGAGTACCGTCATTCAGGGTAACTCTATTTAACCTCTATTTTGTAGCATTTTGGTAACAGGAGGGAAAGTGGCGCGTGCATATTTGGAAATGTCGAATACAAAATCTAGACCCATCATACTTAAGTAGCCATAAGTCATCCAAAACTAAAGATATTGCTTTGCAATTCGGTTTGGGTATTGTTTTCCAATATATATATCTTCGTTTTCCAATATATATTCAGGTTTTGGAACATGTTTGGAAATTTTGATTTTGTGGATTTTTTCTCTCCAATTTTTCCTTTCTTTATAAAATCATAAAAAATATCAAATCATATGAAAAAGACGGAATATATATTGGAGAACCAAGTATGGACGATGCCCAAACCAAATGTCACAGCAATATTTTGAGCGTTGACTGACTTATGGCTCCCTAAGCAGTGGCGCATTTTATGGGTGCTATGAGTAGAGGTCTCACAATTTTTAGCATTTTCAACTAGTCAAGATCAGACTCAGCATGAACTCAGCTACAAAACAAAATGTTTGAAAGCGACAGAAGAGATAAAATTGGGTTTGTCTGGTTTTTACCACTGGCGGATCCAGGGGAGTGGGTGACAGTGGGTGACAAGCATTCAATACTAGGATGTCCCCCGTCCTGCGTGTTTCTGCATTGGCTGTAAGAAGTGGTAATTAGGAAGACAAATTCCCCCCCCCCGTCCGGGGGGGGGGGGGGGGAATTGAGTAAATTGAGGAGGGGAAAATTCCCCTCCAGCCCGGGGGACGTTGTTGACCGGGGGGTGGAGTCGAGTCATCAGCGCGAAAAATCGTTGAGCGGCTGTGGGGGAGTCGGGTTCTCAAAGCGAAAATAATTGACGTCAATTATTTTCTCTTCGAGGACCCGACACCCCCCCCCCCCCTCCCCCCAACGCTGAACGATTTTTCGCGCTGACGACCCGACTCCACCCCCCCCCCTCCGGTCAAAAACTTTTCGCTGCTGAAGCGGAGCAAACTTTTAGCCGCCCACCCTCCATTCTCGGACCCTAGATCCGCCAGCGCCATGGAGGCATGATGGCAGCATTTTAAAACCTCGATTTGGAGCGATCGTCGCTTTGGAAAGCGACGCATGTTAAAAATGTTTTAACAATTATGTGAAGCACCCCTGCTTCCGAGTTCAAGGTAAGGTTAAGTTACAATAATTAATAATATAGTTGCTCAAAAAGTGGATAAAATAAATCGCATAGCAAGTAGGGTACATTTAACATGTCAACACATCAGACTTGGCACGTTACTGGTGGTGTTGACTGTTGGTGTTGTAATTTGGGGACATGTCAAAACATAACACTTCATGTTATTGGTGGTGTATTGGTGTCTGAAAGTCATCCCAGGCAAAGGATTGTCAGTTTGAAGGGAGAAAACAGGGTAAACAATTGTAACCCCGGACACGCACTAACAACATACTTTTCATGCTATTGGTGATGTAGTGTGTCGGTATCGACTTCACCAATTGCAATAGCATGCAAAGTATGACAGGATGTGCCCGGTGTTAATGTTGTCTACCCTACCTGTAAAAGGTCTAATTAAATTAAAAACTGTTTGTATTTGACCGTTGGTTCAGTAATTCCCCCCGCCCTGTCATTGCATGTTATTGGTGGTGTGTTGGTGTCTGAAAGTCATCTCAAGCAAAGGGTTGTCAGTTTGAAGGAACAAGAAAAAACAGGGTTCTTTTTTCTCTTTTCGGTAGTTCTGACGATGATGGCAACAGTAACAGTAAATGATGGTAACAGTAACTCACAGCAAGAAATGAAAGAATTTAACGTAAGAAAAAATATTTCAAGTAGCTTTAACCGTCTAAAGTTCTTAAACGATTGTTTAGCTGAACACGTCCTTCCCAAGTCTGCTCCAGCAACAATGAAAAACAATACAAAACCTTTTAGTGATACAGCAAGAGCATATTTAGAGGAGGCTTGCACCGATGTCAAGAATTATATTTACGAGTTGAAAGATCAGCGGAAAGGGATGCAACTCACGAAGCAACACGAAGTGATCTTGAAACGACTGAACATCGAACAACAAAACCGACTGAAGCAGAAACTCGATGAACTCTGTAGAACAAGCAAGTGGAAAGAGGCTGGCAACATAGATATAGTAAAAAACGTTTCATCGCGACAACTCACAACTTATGAAAGAGAAGCTCTTGTACTGGGTCTAAAGTTCGATTCTGGTAAAGATAAATATTAATTAGCTGAAGACGTCGAACGCAACTATAAATACAACGAGAGTGATGCGGAAAAAGGATTTATCCAAGGTATTCTGACTTGTTGTAAAGCGTTGACAGATAACGAGCCGTGTAGCTTACCAAGGAGATATCTTCAAGCTCTAAAACAACTTGCGAACGACAAAAGTATCATCGTGACACAAGCTGATAAAGGTGGGGGCATTATCATAATGGCTAGAACAAAGTATGATGACAAAATGAAAGAAATGCTGGGTGATCAAGCATTTTATAAGAAGATGTCACCGGGAAATGGAAAAGTTGAGAGTGAAGCGTTCAACAAAGAAACCAGAAAGATCTTGAGGAAGTCGGACAAAGGAAAGCAGTTATATCATTTGATTGAAGAGGCGCCATGCATTCCAAAAATGAAAGGAATGCCGAAAATCCACAAGGACGGTATGCCTATGCGACCCATCACATCAGGGATAGGAAGCGCGCCACACAAATTAGCGAAAACGTTGGCCAAGCCTCTCACAAAAACTCTCGGAACGATCAGCAGCGCGCACATCAAGAACACGTCGGATATGATGAACAAAATAAGGGAAGTAAGAAACATCAATGACAAGAAAATAGCAAGTTTTGACGTCAAGTCTCTATACACAAATGTTCCAGTGGACGACGCCCTAAATGCGATCAATAAAGTGGTTGAATCGATGAACGATGAGGACCTTCCTCTACCGAAGAGAGATTATCGTAAGCTTGTGGCTTTATGTATGAAATTTGGCTGTTTCGTTTACATTGGAGAAGAATATCTCCAACACAGTGGTCTCGCCATGGGCTCACCGCTGAGTCCCGTAGCAGCCTGTCTGTTTATGGAAATTCTTGAAGAATCCTACTTTCAGAAAATAATTGGTGTTGGCTCGACTTGGCTACGATATGTAGACGATGTTTTAGTTGTTGTACCAAAAGAAACAGATTTGGATAGCAAACTGGAACAGCTGAACGACGTGCATGAAAACGTGAAATTCACGATAGAGGTGGAAAAAGAAGGGAAGATGGCATTTTTAGATACTTGTATCGTCAGAACTAACACATGTTTCAAATTCAAAGTGCACAGAAAGACAACGAACAAGGAAGATTATGTCCATTTCTACTCGGCACACAGCGACCGCGTAAAGAGTGGCATTGTTATCGGCTTCTTTTTGAGAGCATTTCGAATTTGTGACAAAGAATATCTCAACGATGAAATCGACCATATATATGAAGCATTTAGAAGGCTAAAATATCCAAGAGGATACCTTATAAAGCAAAAGAAAAGCGGAACGAATCAAAAAGCGATCCACTAAAAACACGAACGACCGAAACGGAAAATCCAACAAGAAGGCCAGAAGATGGATAACGATACCGAATTCTAAGAACGCTGAGGTGATAGCTCGAACGTTAGAGAAGTCCGACATCAAAGTCACCATAAACACCGGAACCAAAATTCAAGAAATGTTAAGCAGCAAAAAAGCGAAAAGTTATACGAGCGAGGAAAAAAGTGTTGTATACGAAATACCTTGTGAGGGGTGTGACAAAAGTTATGTGGGCGAAACAGGAAGGGGGCTTAATGTCAGGTTGAGGGAGCATCGCAGCGACGTCAAGTTTCATCGTGTGTCAAATGCCATTGTGTTACATATTGAAAAGTGTAATCATCTTCCTGATTGGGATGGAACTAGGATACTAGAAAAGAACAATAGAAAACAAACGATAAAAATATTAGAGGCGGCTCACATCACTACTCGAAACACATTCAATTCTAGGGGTGGTTTTATTACATGGTCATCGACGGCAGCAAAACTAGCGGTAGGCAAATAGAACAAACCCACGCGACATCATAGCTAATTCTAGACGGTTATTGCCAAGATACCAGGTAGCGTCGTCCCACTGCGCATCCTTCTGCGCAGGTGCCCGGATGACGTCATAGAGGGTGTCAACCAGCCGGGAGGCTGCCGCGTACGCGTTCAATTGACCAAGTTCAAACGCGAAACAAATTGTTTTCCCGTGATATTACAAAAACAATTTAGGATGGAATTAATTGATCTATATTTAGACTGTTCGAATCGGCATGATATATCTTATTTTTAAGTCATTTATATTATATTTCGGCGATTTCCGAACAGGCAGATATCCATAACAGGCACTGTGTGCAGCCGGCATCGGTCAGCGGCCGATCCGGTGCAAGTAGGCTGCTCCGAACCGCTCCAGTGGCCGGCCCGGAACTGGTACACATCGACATTCGACCGCAACGAGTTGGTCCTCCATTTCGAACAGGCCCGTGCAGTCAGGTCACCATGACAGACCTGTACCAACCGTCCGGCCAACTCCGCTGCCAGGTGGAGATGGAGCCTCGGGAGACGGCTTTCAGGACAGTCCAAACGTCGATGAGTGTTTAGTTGGGGAGGTCACCGGTTTCTCGAGTGATTGTATTCTGGATGGACACACCTTCACGAGGTGGACTCCGTGGGGATTAACCCGCCCCTGTCGTGGCGAGCGGCAGGGGTCCCAGTCCGCCCTCTCGGGGCCTAAGGCTGCATCCCTGGCTAATGAGGTATTGTTTTTATAAAACAAAACTTTGAGCTTGGTAGCTGGGAGGACCGGGGAGGGGGTCGTCGAGTGAGCTCCGAGAGTCAGGCGGTCTGTTCCTCCTACCTAGGCCTGACTCAGGCCCATAGCCGTAGTCGCGAGCTCCTGCTCGCGCTGCGTCGATGCGCAAACATTTAAGTTATAGTTTTCGTGATTAGTCAAGTGTCATTTTGTTAGGACTCTCCTTCAATGTAGCATGCATGGCCGAGGTAAAACACGTGGATTAGTCTAGTTATTAAGGCGGTGTTCTGAGAAGTGAGAGGACCCGTGCTCAAATCCCGGTGCCGCTCACTCTCCGGACTGCTGTCCCCAGCTCTAATCCGGACCAGGTGCGGGGCGAGCTCCCACGCAGAGCAGTGGGAGCAGTGAGCAGGAGCCCTCCTGTGATTGGGCACCATAGTCTCGTAGGAGGACTATGAAATATATAAAATAAGATAAATAGGTCACTTGTGGGCTGATGAAAATGTAAGTTATGTTTTTAACCCGCGCCGTGCCGGGAGGGGCGTCAACCTCCCTCAGGGTTTCCGTCGATAGGGGAAAAACGGTGGCGCGCCGTTTTTAACACAAGTGTTCGGGCATCAATTGCACACATTGTGTGAAATTTGTGTGGCTGTAGGTTACCGGTAAATCAGTATAAATCAAAATAAAGGTGTGGTGACTGGTGAGCGCGCCATCAACACGTAACCGTCGAAGTGAAATATTGTACTATCCCAATAAACTGAAATACGAATAAAAAGCGCCACTCAGAATGTCCAAAATGTTATTGGATGCCGGAAAACCTTCAACAAACAGTTCACCCACACCACGACCCACGTACCGCGTGTATGCACCGAAACTCGGTACACTATCGGCTCGCAGAACAATATGACAAAACGCGATGGTGAGACATCCGACATACCGTCGTTGATTAAAAAAAAGCAGATCAACAGTCGTCTCGTCACATGCACAATCGGGCACCATCAGCAGCTGTCACCGCAGCCACACTGCACCGTCCTACCGCTGGCTGTTGACGTGTTGCCGAATCTGATTCTTGTCACATTCTGGTCACGCCTGTCGAGCCGCTTGCCGACGAGCTTCTGGCGCAGCCATCTGATACGCAGGTGAAGCCGAAAGTGTACGAGCCGGCGCGCCACGCGTATGTCGAGATGAGGATACCGAGCGCTGATGGCCCCCACCAGCCGCTTCATAATACCCGCCTCGCGGCTGAAGGTTTCGGCCATGATGCCACAGAAGATGTCATCGAAGTTCTCCACCACATCCATCCACCAGCGATGCGGGAGGTGGAGCCGACCGCGGCTGATGGTGGACAGCCAGGAGCTGGGCACCGACTCCAGCATGGCGTCTGTCGCAGCTGAGATGACGCAGCCCAACGATGGTTCGACGTGGAGCATCTTGGACGCCACGCACCCAGCGACGAATGCCAGGCCTTCACGCTCTAGGCCCAGCTCGCAGTCTTCCTGGCCAGGCCCAGCTGCCTCAGTGACTTTCGAGAAGGCGTGGTCGAGCTCGACCACATCCTCTTCGTCCACCGGGTCGATGAACTGAAACACACATTTGGTACAAATCAGCGATGAGTACAGCTGAACGACTCGCATATAAGGTTTTGCTGATATGGTGGAATGATATATACAAGGAGATTTACGATCATAAGCATCTTAATCAGCCATAATGGGAATTTGATTTATCGGATATTTCTTCAATAATTACCTGTAGGTATTCAGTACAAAAAACTTAGCATAGTAACCAGACCAATCATGTTCTTGCAACGCAACAAACCACAGGATTTGGTGACTTCGGCTGTAAATGGTTCAGGCCGTCGGCCAAATAAATAAATAAATAAATGTGTTGCAAAGTTCGAACTTCGCCAAATCAAACGACAATAGCAGGCAAGCCAAATATATTACATTTGTATAATCTAAAAAAAACGTGAAAGTGTTTTAATGAATGTGAATAACGATTAGCATTCAAGAACAAATCTGTTGAATTTAGGATTTACACCTTACCTCGATAGTCACGCCATCCAGTTCAGACATGCTGAGAGTGGAGCTGGTGCTTGGTGGAGCCACAGGAGGTTGGCCAGTGCTGAGGTAGTTGGTGGGACCTGGCTCCACCTCGACGTCAGAGCTGACGGGGCCATCAGCATCGCCCTCAGCCGCTGGCGAACTTCAACACCGCATCCGGGTTCGCGTTCTGTCCGCCCATGCCTCGGAGCTGGCTGAAAGCGTTCTCGAGGCAATCTTGGTTCAGTCTGGAAGTGAGGATGTAGCTCAGCTGACCCGGGTACGCTGCTCTGAGGTCTTCGTACAGTCCACGCACCGACGCTGAACTGCGGAGGATGTCCCGCCGCTGGAACGGGAGCAGCGCTGCTGGTGAGGCCGTGCCGGGCCGACGTCTGGCACCAAGCTTCCGGGCGTTGGCGATCAGGTCGTCCATGTCCCGCAGGGTTGAGTCCTGTGCTGCTTTTGCGGCATCCGAGCTCCCGTAAGCATGCCGCTCCAGCTTGGCGTCGCTGCTGCACCGGCTGTTTATCGTGTCGAACCAGCGGTCCACCGTCCGGACGGCTCGGCCAATTGCTGGTTTGGCGAGCACAGTCTCCATGGCCGCGGCCACCGTGCCGGAGAAGAGCCGCGTGGCCAGGTACACCCGCTGGGCGGTCTGGTTACGGGCCTGTAACGACATTGAACCCAAATCAGATTGCAGAAGTTGCAGTTAATGCACTTACAGTTGATGTAGTTTATTAATAACTATATAAGTAACAAATTATTAAATAAATATTTAAGGAAACCAACGAGAATGTAGGATAACTTCAGAATCAGAGCGTTTTTTTGGCATAAGTTATTGACGTTTTGGACACTTTAAAGCTAGTTGTGTATCCAAACTCTTTGCCAGAACAAACCAATATAAAACAACTAACCGTCCCAACGGTGAAGAGAGCTAACAATGTCATCTTGGTTATGCCATTGGCGTATCTACAATTGTCAAGAAGTTAACCACGTACTTAATAGAAACTCTGAGAAGGCAGTGCGAAGCTGGTGTCGATCAGCTTGACTTTGGATAGGATTGAGGTCTTCAGAGGAGAAGTGTTCAGAGCAATTGCACGATTTTTAAGGATCAAAAGGATCGGCCCTCTTACATTTTGCTGTCCAGATACTTGCAAGATTTTTGTCTTTTGAGAAGTTGAAAAAACTACTACCCTTTGCTTTCTGCTTTTTTGCTCTTCCACCAAACCATGACTTGCACGACGCCACTGCGCATACTCTGCCCATCTTTGATTATGATCCTGAAAAGTGGAAATTTATTTATTACATTTGTGTCATCGGCAGCAGCAGTGCCAGGGACGTTGACATAAGCAAGAAATTTATATCGAGCACAAGCTCATACAAAAACACAAGTTATGTTTTATTAAGCTACAAGAAACAAGGTGCGTGAACATTGTCACTTGGCAGTTTTTTTTAACAAGCTATGGATTTCAACTTTTTTACTTTTAACATTACGCCCATGCATACAAAACTGCATACAAAAAAAACTGAAAAACTGCACTGCATACAAAATTGATTTCAAAAGACCTCCAGGCTCCCTGCAGCATGCCCCAAACTGTATAGGTGTGATTTATACATCCAAAAATTGGAGAGGAGGCACATCAACACCCTCCCGTCTCCACTGTGTCAGAGCCCTTGTGAGTAAGTGTCTCTGTCACTTGAAAAAAGTGACAAAGTGAAAGTCAAAACTTGAAGAAAAAAATCAACATGAGATAATTACCCCAAATTAATTTCAGTCACGACATCCCAATGGATTGTGTTGGCACCGTTTCCCAAATATTTGTTTGCATTTTCTGCGCCACAGTCGCTAATTTTCTCCAAGGGAGTGCTTAAAATGATGCAAAATATTGAAAAGACAGCTAAATTGCTGCTTTGTCAAATATCAAGAACGGTTGACCTAAAACAGATTTTAACAATAAAACGTGAAATTCTGTTCAATAAAACATGTAAATGCGTAACATTAAGTCATATTCACTCACGCAAATTGTATACAAAGAAAGAAAAGTGACACCCTTTTGCACGTCATTTGCTCAAACCGCCCAATCACGTTGGGGGCATGCGGACGACCCAGGCCTGGTTATTGCAGTTTTCATGTTCTGTCAACATTGTCTCATTTGCAGCACAGTGATCAGGGTTCATTAAAACCGAAAGCTTTGTGTATTTAATATATTAATTTGTATAAAAAGAGTTTGCATATACCTATACCTATACCTATACCTATACCTATACCTATACCTATACCTATACCTATACCTATACCTATACCTATACCTATACCTATACCTATACCTATACCTATACCTATACCTATACCTATACCCATACCCATACCCATACCCATACCTATACCTATACCTATACCTATACCTATACCTATACCTATACTTAACGGTGGCGCCTGAGTATGGCGGCCGCCGTGCAGTGAGCTCCAGGTTTGTTTACGTTTTTACATCGGATCGCCTTTCCGGAGAATCGTAATATTTGTCAAGTATCCGGACTAAGCTTTGCTATTTTGTGCTTTTTAGGTCACCAGTTTCATCCATGTGGCAGAAATCATCCATTTTTAAACTGTTTGCATCATGGCTGTGAGGTCAAGATGGAGCGGGTCACGCTAGGTGGCACAGCATTCTACCGGTTCCCGGAGAGTCAACCAGCTCTGCAGGACCAATCCCCGGGCCTCCGACGAGTCTACCGGACCGGGCAGCAGTGGACTGGTTCACTCGCTGGCCGGAGCGACCTGCCTGCTGTGCGGCCAGCGTGGAGTGTCAGACCCGATCTCAGGCCCTGGTCCAAGGGGGCAATCGTAGGAAAGCGACCTGATGAGCCAACACGGAAGAGGAGATGCCGTGGATGCCGAGCCGGCCGCCGACACCAACTGCGGCGCAACCGCACAGAGAGAGACGCCTGTCGCCGCCCAGTGCCTGTGACTGCACTGGCACCCCGAGTGCTAAGGTGCCCCGAACGAGCACCGCTGCACCGGACGCCTGGAGCCGCCGCTGCGCACGGGGAAGGGGACTGCCCCAGAGAGCGGACCGCCAACACCAGCCGGCCGCCGCTGCGGATCGGACACCTGAACGTTCGATCACTGATCCCATCCATCGATGACGTGATTTTAACACACATAACCTGGACATTCTAGGGGTGAGCGAATCCTGGCTGAGTTCCGCTGTCGATAGCAGTTTCCTCATATTCCTCGGTTATAAAATAGTGCGACGCGACCGCCCCGGCCGAGGTGGCAGCCGGAGGGGAGGGGGTGTGTGCGTGTTGTACCGGGAATCCCTGAGAGCCGAGATGCTCACTGTGCCGAGTGTGGGCTCGCCCCTGGAGTCACTCTGACTGAGCGTGTGTAGTACGACTACAGTGGTGATAGGTGTCATATACAGACCGCCCAGCGCACCTGTGTCTACCGTATTAGACGACTTGCAGTGCCAATTAGCTCATGTGTGTGGTACCGACAAACCACTGTACGTGTTGGGTGACGTAAATTTTGACTGGCTGCAACCAAGCAAGCCTGACGTCCGGCGTTACTCCCAGATGTTAGATGACGTGAACGTCAAACAGTTAGTGACAGATCCCACGCGTCCCGTGTCAGGAACACTACTCGACCATGTCATCGTCCGGTCATCTGACGCTGTTACATCCACGACGGTCGTCCCCTGCAGCTGGAGCGACCACGACATCGTGATCGCAGAAACGACACTCAGACGGGAGCGCCGCCGTCCGACCGAGATCACAGTAAGATCAACAAGATCTCTCGAGCCGGACGCGCTGTGCCTGGACCTGCTCCTGCCTGACTGGGCCGCAGTACACGGCGCGACCGAGCCGGCAGCTAAGTGGAGCGCCTGGCTGGGGGTGTGGACATCCGTGATGGACCGCCACATGCCAACGATCAGCATAAAACCTCGACACCCGCCGTGCCCGTGGTTAAATGACAATGACAGTGTGCGTGCTCTTATGCGGGAGAGAGACCTGTCCCGCGCTGCACAACGCGAGGACCCTACACCAGAGACAACTGACGACTACAAAACGTGCCGAAACAACGTCAAAGGTGCTTTGTGTCGAGCAAAATCGTATTTTTTCATGACATCATATCGGTACTCGCGGAAAACTACGTGGAAAGACATTCGGCGTTTCTTGATCGCACCGAAGGGAGGGGTAACATCAGTTACCCCCGTCGCCAGCACAAGCGGGTGGGCAGATAAGCTCAACGGCTACTTTGCCTCAGTGGGGCCGGGGGTTGCAGCGGCGTTAGACGCGGCCCAGCGCGAGTCGGAGCCCCTCCCCGCGCCCGCCGTGTGTGGTAGCTGGTGCCTATCGCGTCCACCCGGCTACGTTGACTGAGCTCTCCGCAGCACTGAAGCGAATGTCATCATCTAGAGCCTGCGGAGAGGACGGCGTGACCATCAGCATGTTGCGTATGACCTGGCCTGTGATTGGACCGCATGTTCTCGATGTCGTGAACGCGTCGCTTGTGTCAGGAGTGCTGCCGGAGGAGTGGAAACGAGCTACAGTGGTTCCCATCCATAAGTCCGGGAGCACGACAGAACCGAGCAATTGCCGCCCAGTCTCTATACTTCCTGTAGTAGCGAAATTAGCCGAGAGCGTTGTATGCTCCCGACTTCTAGAATACCTGCTGTCACACTCAATTATCACAGACGTGCAACATGGTTTCCGGCCGGAGCGCTCCACAGAGTCGGCGATGCTGGACGCTGTCGGTTACCTGATGGACGGCATGGACAGAGGTCAGATTGGGTGCCTAACTACAGCTGACACCTCGAAGGCCTTTGACAGCGTCCAGCATCCCCGACTACTGGAGAAGCTTGCGTGGTATGGCATACAAGACCACTGGTCCCGTGACTGGCTTGGGGATCGATATCAGAAGGTTAGGGGCGGGAAACATCATTACCAATCACTCATGGCGTGGTTCAGGGGTCGCTGCTGGGACCAATCCTATTTTTAAATTTCACAAACGATTTGCCGTCTTACCTCAATGATAGTACAATTGTAATGTACGCCGACGACGTGCAGTTCCTCCATCAGGGAGAGACCCGACATGTCCTAGACCTTCAGAGCGGGGTGGAGCACACGATAAACGTAGCACAGCGATGGTTCATGGCAAACAGTCTCAAAATTAATCCCTCAAAGACCGACCTAGTGCTAATAAAGTCCAAAAGATGTCAAATGAACCACATTTTTCTGTCCGATTTGGCGAAGCTCAAATTCATCCATCGGCCACTGTTAAAGTTCTCGGGGTTATGGTCGACAGTAATCTCACATTTGAATCGCAAGTCTCATCAGTTATAAGCCGATGCTACGCGACGATGGGGGGACTAGCAAAATTGGCTCGCTCACTTCCGGGAGAGGTAAAGAAAATGATCATTGAGGCTTTAGTTTTTCCCCATCTATCATATTGCATTACAGTTTGGGCCGGCTGTGGCATAATCCAAAAACACCGAATACAAAAGGTGATAAATCACTGTGCGCAAATTGTCAAGGGCGCGAGACGTTCCGCCCACGTATCACCGATGTTTCGCGAACTGAAGTGGCCGAGAGTGGATGACTTGGTGCAAGAGCGCGACTTAGCCATCATGCA
>JAXIVJ010019969.1:0-16255 GCA_036785665.1 Chirona hameri | reverse complement strand
TTGAATCGTTGACAAGTCTGCCCCTAAGGCCCTGTCACAGCATGGGAAAGCCTGTCGTTTGGTCGGCTGAAGCAGGTCACTACCAACGCCATCTATATGGCACAATAGTTCCCAGAATAGCCACTAGGTGTCACTGTCCGGCGTTCATGCCATCCGTCTTGATACGTAAGCAGTAAGCTGATCGAAACCACGGCCCACGCTGATATACGGCAATGTCACTCAATTTTAAAGACTTCCCAAAACCATTCTGCACTTAATACTAGACGCATTCTTTCAATCGCGTAGTCCCAATTTCGTCATGGACTAAAGATGTGCTACCTTTACTGTTTTATCTAGTGTTTTAAATGCAATGTCCGTCGCAACATCTGTTTGCACCTTTACGTTCAGCTTAATACCCTAGCTGCGACGCGGATAATGTGTTTAATCTTTCACATGACGGCTCAGCCTCTCTACTACACCTTTTTGCATTACTGGATGGCCTATTGTCGATAACCAATTGAACGGCACTTTCGGCAATCGCCATTCAGTACAGCCCATCCGCGGCGGTCTTCATTAGCAGTTGGTATATAAGCAAAACAGGCTGGACTCCACATCGGCCCGTCTGCATTACATTTTGTCAGTGAGTATAATATTCATCACGGGCAAAGCGCTTCGTCCAATCGTGGTAAAGTTTTCGACATAAAGCGAAAGAAATGCCAGGTTGACAAAACCCATCGGCGCTATGCATAAGTTATAACCATTTGTCGACAATATTCGTCAAAGCTCAAAGCCAAATTCGCCTGCAAATATGTATGTTATAAACGCTGTTATAAACGCTATAGCTGAATATATTTTTTTAGATGTGCATTCGTGTCTTTGCATTGCAACTGCATTGCCACAATCCATATGTTATTCGGCGAGTCGCTCATTCGATTTAATGCATTTCCTTTTCATGTGTAGAGTGAATGGAAAGAGTAGATTTGTTCCGAGCCACCGTCACCGATTTTGCTCCATGAGAACATGCCATGACTAGCACATGGCGTATGGACATTTTAGTGCGCTACACGATGCACTTCACCAGATGCGTCATGCGTGTGCTTCCTCAGTGGATGATTTGCTCTTCGTTCAAACTGCAAACACCGCAGAGAAAACAATCGGCGACTATCGGCGCTGCAGAACGTAGCCGACACAGTCGCAGAGGTAATTGCCATCATCGCCGCAGACACTTCTCTGATCAGGTTAGGCGTGCGCCATTCCATTTGTCCCATATAGTCAATCTTTTTCCCGGAGGTGAATCCGTTTTGCTGAATACTGAATGTTTTGTTGAAAGATGAATCGTTGACACATATTAGCGATATGTTATGCCGATATGTCGATAGTTTTGCCGGCATGGTGAATACCAGCGCCATCTGTTTGCAGATTGGCTGAGGGGGTTTTGTGGATTGGACGGCGAATAATGCAAAAAGGTGTAATAGGATTATTTTCTCCTGAGCCCCTCCAGACGCGGTTGCCATCGTTGCGCATTAGCAATACAGTCACACATACAACACCGACTTCAGTCAGCTCGCGAACAGCTTCAGGCTGGTCTGGCGCGCGCGGTTTCCGAGCCATTCAAATGAGCCCTTCGCCGGCCTTGGCCTGTGGTGACCCAGTAAAGAACCCTTCTCTGAAATCCGTCGGGGTGTCTCGGTGCTGATTCAGACGCTCGCCTTGACCTTGGGTGACCTTGGGTGACCTACTGGACGACCCCTCTGTGTGTATATGGTGCGTTCTCGGATGTCCCGGTGCCATTCTGCTGACCCACTGCGGTGTAGGACCTTCCGTATATGGTGTGGGGTGATGTGTGGTGTCCCGGTGGCACTCTGCTGACCTACTGTGGTGGAGGACCCCGCCCCCCCCCCCTCTGCTCACCGCAGCAGCCGGGGTATCCCAATGAGTCGCCCTCGTGACCTGTCAGTCGCAGACGACAATCTACATGACATGTCCGGTTGAGAGCGAACAGTCATGGGTACCCTCCGCCCCCCGCAGCCGGCACCCGGACTTAACTTAGTAGTCAGCGGTCAGCTGACGGCTCGCCGCAGTGCGATCAGCTGATTGGCTGGTGAAGCTCGCTACTGTGCGACTGCGACGGAGGAATTTCCCGTGGCAGGGTAGGTAGGCGGATGTCTTCCTCCAGCATGCTCTTTAGCGTGAGTGGGCAAATATGTGCGCATTACAATTGTTCTGCTGCTTGTCTGTTTGCCCCTTCCCATTTCTGATTTGTTTAAAGTGTTCCAAACTCGTTAAGTCGTTTGTCAACTCGCGATCATTGTATCCTTTTCACTTCCAATACTACCTTCCTAGTTCCTATACATTAATTTAATTCTACTTTATGGTAAAATAATATTGATACTGACTTACTGTCGATTCATTGAACCATCCAAAAGCGAAGTTTTCATTATGATATAATTAATTTGGATAACAATGCACGTCCCATCAACCCATACAAGTTGGGGACTGCAATTATGCAGGCCATTGCCGCTGTAAATGCCAGTAACGTGCTATTGGTGCCATAAATGCACGGTTGAGTTGATTGAATTCGCTTTAGATATCGTTAGATCCAGGCACGTAGCCAGGATTTTTTTCAGTGGGAGAGGGGGGGGGGACTCGTCGGTGGTAGAAACAAATTTCGCTACTCAGACACATGTTGTTGACCGGGGGTAGGGTAGGGTAGGGTAGGGTAGGGTAGGGTAGGGTAGGGTAGGGTAGGGTAGGGTAGGGTAGGGTAGGGTAGGGTAGGGTAGGGTAGGGTAGGGTAGGGTAGGGTAGGGTAGGGTAGGGTAGGGTAGGGTAGGGTAGGGTAGGGTAGGGTAGGGTAGGGTAGGGTAGGGTAGGGTAGGGACTTTGCGCGTATATTTCACTTATTTGGTCTACCAAAATAATGATTTTGGTTAGACTATAATTATATTATTATATTAGATTATAATACCAGTAAAACGCCTTTTTGGGCGATGACCGAGCGGGCGCGTGCTGGTAAAGCTAAAACAGGTCTGAAATGTGAAGCGGCACGGGACACACGTGGTAGTAACACATAGTCCTTTTAGTCCTTTTAGTCCTCCATAAAAATTGCCAGGCTTCCATGCATGCCAACATAAAAATTAAGTTTTATTAAATTGTGCATGGTCTCCTTTCTCGAATCCGCCAAAAGGAAGTACGTCCTGAGCACTGCATGCTTCAGCGTTTAAACAACGAATGCCCAGATAAAGCAAGCCATTTTTGATCAAGAATGATTTTTGTTCATTTCGACGTCTGCGGGTGCCACGAGCTGGGTACCACCTCTATCAGAACACACCATAACCAAATCAACATTGATTTGATGGTCCTATCCAATGGTGAAAAGCCGATCTCAATCGGAGCAGTGGTTGCAAAGTAATTTGTATGGCAGGGTCGGGCTGGGTCGGGCCGGGAAAAATGTAAATTTGTCTAGTAAGTTGACGACAAACATCACGGGCGCTTCGCGCCCGCTCGGTAATACTCCAAAATAATTAGATTATAATCTATCAAAAAATAGTACCCGAAAAATTTACTCATTTTGTATTTACTCGTAATGCTAACTATAATTCGATCCCCAGCAGGGTATGTAGGTCGGTCATTCCTTGTTTGGGTGGGATGAAGAGGCTCGACGCCAGCAGTAGTGTGTGTGTGTGTGTGTGTGTGTGTGTGTGTGTGTGTGTGTGTGTGTGTGTGTGTGTGTGTGTGTGTGTGTGTGTGTGTGTGTGTGTGTGTGTGTGTGTGTGTGTGTGTGTGTGTGTGTGTGTGTGTGTGTGTGTGTGTGTGTGTGTGTGTGTGTGTGTGTGTGTGTGTGTGTGTGTGTGTGTGTGTGTGTGTGTGTGTGTGTGTGTGTGTGTGTGTGTGTGTGTGTGTGTGTGTGTGTGTGTGTGTGTGTGTGTGTGTGTGTGTGTGTGTGTGTGTGTGTGTGTGTGTGTGTGTGTGTGTGTGTGTGTGTGTGTGTGTGTGTGTGTGTGTGTGTGTGTGTGTGTGTGTGTGTGTGTGTGTGTGTGTGTGTGTGTGTGTGTGTGTGTGTGTGTGTGTGTGTGTGTGTGTGTGTGTGTGTGTGTGTGTGTGTGTGTGTGTGTGTGTGTGTGTGTGTGTGTGTGTGTGTGTGTGTGTGTGTGTGTGTGTGTGTGTGTGTGTGTGTGTGTGTGTGTGTGTGTGTGTGTGTGTGTGTGTGTGTGTGTGTGTGTGTGTGTGTGTGTGTGTGTGTGTGTGTGTGTGTGTGTGTGTGTGTGTGTGTGTGTGTGTGTGTGTGTGTGTGTGTGTGTGTGTGTGTGTGTGTGTGTGTGTGTGTGTGTGTGTGTGTGTGTGTGTGTGTGTGTGTGTGTGTGTGTGTGTGTGTGTGTGTGTGTGTGTGTGTGTGTGTGTGTGTGTGTGTGTGTGTGTGTGTGTGTGTGTGTGTGTGTGTGTGTGTGTGTGTGTGTGTGTGTGTGTGTGTGTGTGTGTGTGTGTGTGTGTGTGTGTGTGTGTGTGTGTGTGTGTGTGTGTGTGTGTGTGTGTGTGTGTGTGTGTGTGTGTGTGTGTGTGTGTGTGTGTGTGTGTGTGTGTGTGTGTGTGTGTGTGTGTGTGTGTGTGTGTGTGTGTGTGTGTGTGTGTGTGTGTGTGTGTGTGTGTGTGTGTGTGTGTGTGTGTGTGTGTGTGTGTGTGTGTGTGTGTGTGTGTGTGTGTGTGTGTGTGTGTGTGTGTGTGTGTGTGTGTGTGTGTGTGTGTGTGTGTGTGTGTGTGTGTGTGTGTGTGTGTGTGTGTGTGTGTGTGTGTGTGTGTGTGTGTGTGTGTGTGTGTGTGTGTGTGTGTGTGTGTGTGTGTGTGTGTGTGTGTGTGTGTGTGTGTGTGTGTGTGTGTGTGTGTGTGTGTGTGTGTGTGTGTGTGTGTGTGTGTGTGTGTGTGTGTGTGTGTGTGTGTGTGTGTGTGTGTGTGTGTGTGTGTGTGTGTGTGTGTGTGTGTGTGTGTGTGTGTGTGTGTGTGTGTGTGTGTGTGTGTGTGTGTGTGTGTGTGTGTGTGTGTGTGTGTGTGTGTGTGTGTGTGTGTGTGTGTGTGTGTGTGTGTGTGTGTGTGTGTGTGTGTGTGTGTGTGTGTGTGTGTGTGTGTGTGTGTGTGTGTGTGTGTGTGTGTGTGTGTGTGTGTGTGTGTGTGTGTGTGTGTGTGTGTGTGTGTGTGTGTGTGTGTGTGTGTGTGTGTGTGTGTGTGTGTGTGTGTGTGTGTGTGTGTGTGTGTGTGTGTGTGTGTGTGTGTGTGTGTGTGTGTGTGTGTGTGTGTGTGTGTGTGTGTGTGTGTGTGTGTGTGTGTGTGTGTGTGTGTGTGTGTGTGTGTGTGTGTGTGTGTGTGTGTGTGTGTGTGTGTGTGTGTGTGTGTGTGTGTGTGTGTGTGTGTGTGTGTGTGTGTGTGTGTGTGTGTGTGTGTGGTTGTGTGTGTGTGTGTGTGTGTGTGTGTGTGTGTGTGTGTGTGTGTGTGTGTGTGTGTGTGTGTGTGTGTGTGTGTGTGTGTGTGTGTGTGTGTGTGTGTGTGTGTGTGTGTGTGTGTGTGTGTGTGTGTGGTGTGTGTGTGTGTGTGTGTGTGTGTGTGTGTGTGTGTGTGTGTGTGTGTGTGTGTGTGTGTGTGTGTGTGTGTGTGTGTGTGTGTGTGTGTGTGTGTGTGTGTGTGTGTGTGTGTGTGTGTGTGTGTGTGTGTGTGTGTGTGTGTGTGTGTGTGTGTGTGTGTGTGTGTGTGTGTGTGTGTGTGTGTGTGTGTGTGTGTGTGTGTGTGTGTGTGTGTGTGTGTGTGTGTGTGTGTGTGTGTGTGTGTGTGTGTGTGTGTGTGTGTGTGTGTGTGTGTGTGTGTGTGTGTGTGTGTGTGTGTGTGTGTGTGTGTGTGTGTGTGTGTGTGTGTGTGTGTGTGTGTGTGTGTGTGTGTGTGTGTGTGTGTGTGTGTGTGTGTGTGTGTGTGTGTGTGTGTGTGTGTGTGTGTGTGTGTGTGTGTGTGTGTGTGTGTGTGTGTGTGTGTGTGTGTGTGTGTGGGTGGGCGGGCGGGCGGGCGGGCGGGCGGGCGGGCGGGCGGGCGGGCGGGCGGGCGGGCGGGCGGGCGGGCGGGCGGGCGGGCGGGCGGGCGGGCGGGCGGGCGGGCGGGCGGGCGGGCGGGCGGGCGGGCGGGCGGGCGGGCGGGCGGGCGGGCGGGCGGGCGGGCGGGCGGGCGGGCGGGCGGGCGGGCGGGCGGGCGGGCGGGCGGGCGGGCGGGCGGGCGGGCGGGCGGGCGGGCGGGCGGGCGGGCGGGCGGGCGGGCGGGCGGGCGGGCGGGCGGGCGGGCGGGCGGGCGGGCGGGCGGGCGGGCGGGCGGGCGGGCGGGCGGGCGGGCGGGCGGGCGGGCGGGCGGGCGGGCGGGCGGGCGGGCGGGCGGGCGGGCGGGCGGGCGGGCGGGCGGGCGGGCGGGCGGGCGGGCGGGCGGGCGGGCGGGCGGGCGGGCGGGCGGGCGGGCGGGCGGGCGGGCGGGCGGGCGGGCGGGCGGGCGGGCGGGCGGGCGGGCGGGCGGGCGGGCGGGCGGGCGGGCGGGCGGGCGGGCGGGCGGGCGGGCGGGCGGGCGGGCGGGCGGGCGGGCGGGCGGGCGGGCGGGCGGGCGGGCGGGCGGGCGGGCGGGCGGGCGGGCGGGCGGGCGGGCGGGCGGGCGGGCGGGCGGGCGGGCGGGCGGGCGGGCGGGCGGGCGGGCGGGCGGGCGGGCGGGCGGGCGGGCGGGCGGGCGGGCGGGCGGGCGGGCGGGCGGGCGGGCGGGCGGGCGGGCGGGCGGGCGGGCGGGCGGGCGGGCGGGCGGGCGGGCGGGCGGGCGGGCGGGCGGGCGGGCGGGCGGGCGGGCGGGCGGGCGGGCGGGCGGGCGGGCGGGCGGGCGGGCGGGCGGGCGGGCGGGCGGGCGGGCGGGCGGGCGGGCGGGCGGGCGGGCGGGCGGGCGGGCGGGCGGGCGGGCGGGCGGGCGGGCGGGCGGGCGGGCGGGCGGGCGGGCGGGCGGGCGGGCGGGCGGGCGGGCGGGCGGGCGGGCGGGCGGGCGGGCGGGCGGGCGGGCGGGCGGGCGGGCGGGCGGGCGGGCGGGCGGGCGGGCGGGCGGGCGGGCGGGCGGGCGGGCGGGCGGGCGGGCGGGCGGGCGGGCGGGCGGGCGGGCGGGCGGGCGGGCGGGCGGGCGGGCGGGCGGGCGGGCGGGCGGGCGGGCGGGCGGGCGGGCGGGCGGGCGGGCGGGCGGGCGGGCGGGCGGGCGGGCGGGCGGGGGTGCGTGCGTGTGTGTGTGTGTGTGTGTGTGTGTGTGTGTGTGCGCAACTGTGCACGTCAACACAACGGACGATAATTATATGTCTCTGAATAAGAAATGTGACAGAGTGGCAGTTCGTCATAAATTTATGAATAAAATAGTTGGACTTTGGTATTGCCAGTGTGTTATTAGGTTAACGTACGGAGTAGTATGTTTTATATACTACTCTTATATACTAATATATAATTATATACTATTATAATATTTACTGTATTACGTAATTATTTAATATACTAATATAATATAATATATTAATATAATATAATATAATATAATATAATATAATATAATATAATATAATATAATATAATATAATATAATATAATATAATATAATATAATATAATATAATATAATATAATAATTATATAACTACCGAGCGGGCGCGAAGCGGCCGTGAGGTTTCTAGTCAACTTACTAGACAAATTTACATTTGACCCGGCCCGACCCGGCCCGGCCCGGCCCGAACCGGCCATACAGACGCTTTTCGGAAGCTAATAACTTTGCAACCACTGTTTCGATTGAGATCAGGTTTTCACCATTGGATAGGACCATCAAATCAATTTTGATTTTGGTATGTTGCGTTCTGGTAGGGATGGTACCACAGCGCGTGGCACATGCAAATGTCGAAATGAACACAAATATTTTTTGATAAAAAATGGCATTATTAATCTAAGCATTAATTTATACGATTAAGCATGCAGCGCTCAGGACGTACTCCCTTTTGGCGGATTCGAGAAAGGAGATCATGAACAATTTAATGCAACTTAATTTAGCTTTACCAGAGCGCGCCCGCTCGGTCATCGCCCAAAATGGCGTTTTACTGGTTAATATATAATATATACGGTAATAATATACTAGTATACTATAGTATATTTAAAATAATAATTTTAACTATTGATTAAGCCTCGCGGTCATTTAACGGTACCTGAAGTATGTTGTCCATGGGTGATATCACCGACATCAGTGAGGTCCGAAGAGACGAACAAGGGGAAAAAAGGTTTCGGAGGGGTTAAAAATGGACGCATTATTACGAAGCGCTCGCTCGTCCTTCCGTGGTGTAGGGGACAAATCTGAACATGAGCGGCCCGGCCCGGCCCGTGGCGACGCTTTTGAGAAGCTCTTATCTCTGCAACCGCACGTCCGATTGACAAGCGGGCTTCTTTGCTGTGTAGCCGCATCCACCCTTCCCTGTTTGAGACCAGTGCTGACTCACGTGGGTGCCTACCACTGCGCGTGTCGCGTGACTCGTGAAGAGTGTTGATAAGTGTTTTCTCGCAACAAAAAAAACTCCGCAACGGCTGTGCCGATTGTGTCCAAATTTGGTGTGTGGTCAGGGCCCCTCAGCCGCCGCTTTCCCACAAGTAAGGAGAGGGTGCCTCTTCTCGTGCGCACGTGCGCACTTTTTTTGTATCTCAGAAACTACTCGACTGATCGAGTTGAAATTCACCATACATTTCCTTCGCGCTCGCTTGTTCATCGCCAACTACGTCGCCTTACTGGTACTATCTGGCTGCTTTAGTTCCGCTTTGTTGAGTACACAGTGCTATCTTGACACTGCTCGCAGACCACCCTTGAAAGTTTACCGTGCATAGTTTGATAGTCAGCCTATTTATACATAGTTCCGGGTCAACCGAACCTACCACTCCCTGGCACTCAAGGCGACAATTTCACAACATCGGTGTACCCGTGGCGACAATTTCACAACATCGGTGTACCCGTGGCGACAATTTCACAACATCGGTGTACCCGTGACGACAATTTCACAACATCGGTGTGCCCGTGACGACAATTTCACAACATCGGTGTACCCGTGACGACAATTTCACAACATCGGTGTACCCGTGGCGACAATTTCACAACATCGGTGTACCCGTGGCGACAATTTCCCAACATCGGTGTACCCGTGACGACAATTTCACAACATCGGTGTACCCGTGACAGGCCATTTCCCAACATCGGTGTACCCGTGACAGGCCATTGTTCGCGTGTTGACTCAGAGGTTAGCATGTGGCTCGTGCCGCGGGGGAGGATACCCGCACCGAGCGATGTGACCGACACTGGGGCTGTAAATCAGTGGTATCAGACCGATATGTCAGCGGTATCATTATCCGGCCAGACGGAGACAGGACGGAGACGGCAGGAGATGGTCCTATTGAGACGGAGCCCCGCACGAGCCGGCAGGAGACGCAGATGCCATGGTCATTACTCAGTAGTGTGGGGCGGGGGCACACCGCGACCGCCGGCTGTCCGCTGTCCGCTGTCCGCTGTCCGCTGTCCGCTGTCCGCTGTCCACTGTCCGCTGTCCGCTGTCCGCTGTCCGTGGTATCTGAGATGGATTATCTGTGGATATCTGTGGCGTGGTATCTGAGATGGATTATCTGTGGATATCTGTGGCGTGGTATCTGAGATGGATTATCTGTGGATATCTGTGGCGTGGTAACTGAGATGGATTATCTGTGGATATCTGTAGCGTGGTATATGAGATGGATTATCTGTGGATATCTGTGGCGTGGTATCTGAGATGGACTATCTGTGGATATCTGTGGCGTGGTATTTGAGATGGATTATCTATGGATATCTGTGGCGTGGTAACTG
The DNA here is from genome assembly GCA_036785665.1 of Chirona hameri. Lineage (NCBI taxonomy): Eukaryota > Metazoa > Arthropoda > Thecostraca > Balanomorpha > Balanidae > Chirona > Chirona hameri. The sequence goes on along the minus strand of JAXIVJ010019969.1, from coordinate 6,383 downwards.
AGATGGATTATCTGTGGATATCTGTGGCGTGGTATCTGAGATGGATTATCTGTGGATATCTGTGGCGTGGTATCTGAGATGGATTATATGTGGATATCTGTGGCGTGGTATCTGAGATGGATTATCTGTGGATATCTGTGGCGTGGTATCTGAGATGGATTATCTATGGATATCTGTGGCGTGGTATCTGAGATGGATTATCTATGGATATCTGTGGCGTGGTATCTGAGATGGACTATCTGTGGATATCTGTGGTGTGGTATTTGAGATGGATTATCTATGGATATCTGTGGCGTGGTAACTGAGATGGATTATCTGTGGATATCTGTGGCGTGGTATCTGATATGGATTATCTGTGGATATCTGTGGCGTGGTATTTGAGATGGATTATCTGTGGATATCTGTGGCGTGGTATCTGAGATGGATTATCTGTGGATATCTGTAGCGTGGTATCTGAGATGGACTATCTGTGGATATCTGTGGCGTGGTATCTGAGATGGATTATCTGTGGATATCTGTGGCGTGGTATCTGAGATGGACTATCTGTGGATATCTGTGGCGTGGTATCTGAGATGGATGGCTCGTCTCGGCCAGGCTCGTTGTCAAGCTATTCAAACGGACCGAGACCAGACAGCCGTTCAGTTACAGACGGACCGAGAGACGAGACTGGCAGTTTGGGCAATGCCAGCGGTCACATGAAGCTATCTTGTGGGCGACATTTAAAACCGCTAGCTCAACTTGGGATTTAAGGGTTCTTTTATTTGTTTACTTAGTTTAGTTCTTTGTTAGAGTTAGAAGCTCTCGAACTTGTGGTCGATGAAAAATATTTGTATAAAATAAAACGAACACCGTCTTATACAATACGTTATTAGACTTAATATTGATACAATTTGCTTGGTACATCAAGTTAGTCCAGTTCCCCAACCATCAGCTAACAAGGGACACGGAGAAGCTGAGCTGTCTCATCCATTTCAGCACAAGTACCAGCAAAGGCCTCTGCTCCATATAGCTGACCATATTTGGAATGCCGATGGCGATGCAAACAATGTCGGTATCATCGCTTTTGACTGAGCGCGTGACTGGAAGAGGCGTGATGTGACTGGAAGAGGCGCCACGTCACGCTGTCAGCGTCACGCTTTCAGCGTCACGCAGCTCGAGGTCCGGGTGAGAGTGGCATTGAAATACTGAACCGACAAGCTGTGAGAGGCAGGGGATGTTTCAGCCACGGGTAAAAACAGAGCACAACATGCCTTACAATTACGGGCAGATCGGGGGGGGGGGCAATGTGGCTATTGCCTCACTCAAGTGACCGAAATCGGTCAAAGTATGCAAAATATTATGTTTTTGATTTCCGGACAAACTAAACACGTTTTACTCATGCAAGTGCGTTTCTGGCTTTTTCGTAGTGTATTTTCAAGCGAAATTCGATGAGTTACACAATTCTGGAGAGCTTTGTATTTTCGTAATGTATTATCAAGCGAAATCCGACGAGTTACACAATTTTGGGGCGCTGTTTAAGTTTGTCCTGCCCAGGCTGCACATTGAACTGCCGATATCAATATACGTCGTGGTCGGTCGGTCGGTGGCCTTGTATTTTTACAATTTCTTACTAAATTCCAAACTATTTGCTGATCTTCATTTCTTTCCCAGCAATCCCCACCTTAAATGGACACGATATGCCTATGTCCGGAGGAAAGTGTGGAGCCTGAACCTACACCAGAGCGAGCTGTGCCGTGGCGGTGGTCCCAGTTTAACCGTGTGTCCTTCTTTTCAGACAGGGTGCCTTCATTTAAGCTCTTTTGCTTTTGCACCTTTCTGATTTATTGTCATATTTTGTTTCACTTATGTTTAATAAACTTGATGATGATGATGATGATGATGATGTCAATGTATACAATTTCGGAAATATTTCCATTCGTGCTATAGCAACGACGCGTCAGGGATTGACGTATCAAAATTTGCCGAGGACCTCACTTGTTACCTCCAGTGTCGTCGCGCGATGGCGGCGGATTGGAGGGCAAGTAAATTCCCAGGATGCCTGCCTGCCTGCGCGTGCCATTTGTCCGGAGATATTGGTGTTGCCCAAGGTTGTGAGGTGACCGGTGACAGGCGTCCGCTGCTCGTTCGCGGTGGGCGTGCCGTGGCTGTTGATTGGCCTCTCTGCTGGCCTGCTGTGGGTGGAGATGGGTGGAGATGGGTGGAGATGGGTGGAGATGGGTGGGGATGGGTGCAGATGGCTGGAGATGGGTGGAGATGGGTGGAGATGGGTGGAGATGGGTGGGGATGGGTGCAGATGGCTGGAGATGGGTGGAGATGGGTGGAGATGGGTGGAGATGGGTGGAGATGGGTGGAGATGGGTGCAGATGGGTGGGGATGGGTGCAGATGGCTGGAGATGGCTGGAAATGGCTGGAAATGGCTGGAAATGGCTGGAGAGGGCTGGAGAGGGCTGGAGAGGACCGGGGATAATTGGCGACAAATCAGACGATGATACCACTGGTCATGTCGTCTGTCCAATACAAACAAGACCAGCTTGCCCATGACAAATGGCATGGGTCCAGGATATGACGAATATGCTTAATATGTATGGTGTGAATCACTATCACAGGCATGCTTTATCCCTCACGCACACAGTTGACAAGAATGTGATTGAATCTTCCATTTGTAATAGTGGTTGAGAACGGTGCTTATGCTCCTTTATATGGCTAGTGCCTGTCTTGCTGGGCAGCTCGGGCCTGAAGATAAGAAATAATGAGCGTGCAATACGTAAAGGCTAATCATTAACGTCATTAGCGCTGCTGTTGTGATACTGAGCTAGCTTTTCATCATTAATCACGGACAAACAAAGTCTCAGACCAGCCTCGGACAAACGAAGTCTATGGTTAGTGTTAGTGGTTTGTGCCATCGCCATTGTTATAGCATTACAGTTCCTGCAGTGCCCGTTTTTTCCTTAATGGATTCATTGACCTATCGAATTATCGCATGATTTCTGTCGATTATTGTTCAAGTCTGGTCCACCAACTCATGTACCCAATCCTGCAAAGTTATCCTGTCGTCTAGACGGGCTCAGATTGATTTCCTGTTAGCTGTCCATCCAAATTCACCAAACGTGTCTAATGGCCCTACCCTGGCTACGGCTAGTGCTACCAATACCAATATTCCGCCAACACGATTGTGGCCGCACCACGCTCTGCCGGCACTTAGGACTGCTGCTACACGTGACATCATCACCTGTGACGTCACCGGCGGCGATTGGTGACGTCACAGGGAGCGGCTCGGCTGCAGCCGACCGCAGCCGCAGTCGCCGCGTCCCGGGGCGACTGGGTGGGGCGGTACGGCGCGGCGCGACGCGGCGCGGCGTGGAGGGCGGAGCTGTTATAGCGAAGGGCGTTCAACACCGCCCAGTCTGAGTACATTGCGTCTGGTGAGATCTAACGTGACGAAAACTGCCGTGCTCAGCGATGTTGCTGACGTAACGTGACGAGACCTTCCGTGACGCGACGTGACGTTCCGTGACGCTGCGGGATGAACCCGTGACGTTCCGTGATGCTGCGGGATGAACCCGTGACCTTCCGTGACGCGACGTGACATTCCGTGACGCTGCGGGACGGTTCGTGACGTTATGATATCTGCAAGACGCTGTGCTCCCGACGTGACGCTTCTGGTGTGACGCCCCTGAGACGGTGCAGTCGTCACGATTTGTGGCGTGTTCCGCTATGCGTCACGGACTGTGACGGTGTTGGAGGACACGGACGGTGACGGTGCGGTGGCGTGTCCTGGTACAGACACGCGACCTTTGGAGGATACAGAAAGGGACGGGCCGTGTACAGAAACTTGTCCGTTGGAGGATACGGACGGGGGCAGACGGTGTCGAGAACAGAAGGTGACGTCACGGTGCTGGTGGACTCGTGCACGGTAGTGGTGGGCAGGTGGACTCGTGCACGGTAGTGGTGGGCAGGTGGACTCGTGCACGGTAGTGGTGGGCAGGTGGACTCGTGCACGGTAGTGGTACAGACATAGTGAGACTTGGATTCCGAGGAGAGACGTCGAGGTCGTACGGTGCAGTGATTGGTCGCGGACGGCAAGGGTGCGTCACGAAAACGCTTTGTCCCGTCATCGGTCTACATTAAGGTATCGCCTATTGGATGCGAATCGAAACATCGGACAGCACGTACAGAATTGAAACGGTCTCAGCTGCATGGTAATCACAAATCAGTAAGATTAAGTAAGTAAAGATTAATCCTCGCCCTACCCTACGAGGGGGGTCCTAAAACGACCCCTCTGAGGTTTTTCTTGAATAACGTTTTACACATGCAGCGCATCTTGCTGAAATTTTCAGTAACTGAGTTTACAACAATTATACGTATCCTATTACAAAATTGAAGTGTATGCAACTTTTAGATCGTGACCTTTTCGTCAAGGTCATGTCAGAACCCAAAGAGCCATTGACCTGACCCCAAAGGTCACCAGTTGACCTAGATGCTCACAATGAGATGCCTTTGGATTTTCCTTATGACAGGCATCATGCTACTTTTTACGGTGTCTCTCTTCTCTCTTCGTTCCTAAGTTATACTAACCGCCCTGTACAATCGCTATTTTTGGACGTGGTCGATCTTAGGTCATTCGCTTGACCTGGAAGGTCACCCGTTGACCTGAAACCTAAAAATCGCAAGCTGTTAGATTCCTCTCATGACAGGCAACATGCTGGTTCTTACGGCATTGCTCTATGTTGCTTGGTTTGGAAGTTAATATGGTCTTTTTAGGACCCCCCCCCCCCCCCTCCGTAGGGCGAAGGTGAGAAAAGGTCCCCGTAGCGGGGTTAAACCAGTAAGACAAGTAAGATAAGGTAAGATAGGCCAACGAGAGCGGTTCAGATAACAGTCTTAAACACATTAGAAGTTCAACCCAGAAGCTGCTCGAGTTGGACCATGGCGCCGGCTTGGTTCAGTTCCGACCAATGTTCAGTTCCGGCTTGGGGTCCGGTTCGGATCTCTGCAGAAGTTTGTGATGCCCGGCTATCTGCAAAGTTTTCCTGGGAAAGTATCATGCTGAGATAGCTTGAGAGAGCATATAAATTTTAAATAGAAAATACGCTATTTAATTGTGCCATTGTGATGAATATGATTCACTTTGGCCTTGGGACAGATATTTGTATGCCAATGGAAGTTAAAGAGAAGTTCAAAATGTACCACAATGGCTTACATAATACGATAATTTGCTGGCCTAGTCCATCTAGGTGTTCTCATGTTATTTGCTTCCAAATGTGTGCAAATCATGTTTAGCGGAATGTCAACGAACGCAATCAAGTCACGCAGTCATGAGACTTCACTAGCTGATCAAGGCCCCGGACGTATGCAATGGTCCAAAGGTTGCCAGGTCCTGGCAAAGACAGAATGAGATGCAAAGGTTGTGAATTTAATGAATACGAATGCTATAATACACTTCAGTGTTGAACGTTTTAAGCGAATGAAAATAGTTAAAATGTATATGAAATAAGTCAATTTCAAATATAAATAAGAATTTCAAATCATATTTCAAAATAAGTTAAAATCAACTTCAAACAAGTCAAAATAATATCAAAATAAGTCAAATTGAAATTAATGCAAGTCAAATTCAATTTAAACTCCTTTAAAGCATTAATACCTGATTATTTTGAACTTCTTTCATTCGCACTTGTTTTAATTTAAAGTCTAAAAGGTGTGTACTGTCCTGGAAAGGAATCTGCACAGTTATCTCCTTCCTTTTCAGAGTTGATGTTGTATCATCCGGTCCAATGGATTTCATCCAACTGATTATTACTCTAGCGTATTGATTATATATTATGCGTGCCTTCGTCAGGAGGGACAGGCTGTATCATGAACATCCGGCGTCACCTTCTCACATTGCGTGGGCCTCGTAAGCCTCTTTGCGTCATCCGCTTCAGCTGCTCAGGTGTCAGCTGCCGCCGCTGATGTTCCGCCGCTTATGTTACCGCCGCTGATGTTCGTGTCAGCGGTATAACACCTGACATTCCACACATGTGCTTGCAAGGGCGTAACCACGTTCCGAAAGTACGGGGGACGGAGGCACATTGAAGTCGATTCTTCCCATGCAACGCCCATAGGCGTAATGTTTAAAATCCGAAAATGTTGGGGGGGGGCGTCCCCCCGTCCCCAGTGGTGGTTACGTCCATGGTTGCTTGTCATCCCGGATCGGCGAATCATGCCGCACTATCTTTTTTGCAATACGCGCATCAAGTATCCATATATGTTATTGGAAAGGGTTATATTTAACTCTTATTGTCTTGTTTCCACTTATCGAAAACATACACGCGAAGATTTTTGCTTCGAGTGAATCTTCAAGAAAATCAATGTCTTGCCAGCAATGTCCCATTCCCTTTCTTCGG
>JAXIVJ010019968.1:0-16267 GCA_036785665.1 Chirona hameri | reverse complement strand
CTCCGTCTCCAGTTTACGCTGTCCTGTCACGAAAGTAGTGATTGTTACACAAGTGTCCAAGAAAGGGACCCCTTTGTCTCTTGTTGAGTGATCCAGTGTGAATTCCAGGTTCGGGTGTGAGCTGTTGAGATACTGAAGGAACTCTTAACAGTGCCTGCTCCCCATGTGTCCAAATCCCCGCATAGTCGTCTATATATCTGACTAAGAAGTCCGGTTTGTGAACTGCGTTCGCCAAAGCCTGCTGCTCAAACCTATCCAAGAAAATGATCGCTAAAGGAGGAGCGCAAGGGTTACCCATAGCGATGCCCTGTTTCTGCCTGTAGAAGTCATCCCCAAACGAGAAGACGTTATTGCGAAGACACTGCTCTAATAGAGTACAAATATCCTCATAGCTGAGCCCAGTGGCGGATCCAGGGGGGGGGGGCGTAGGGGCTGAAGCCCCCTGCCTTAGAAAACGGCGCCCTCGGGCATCCCGGCGCCGGGATGCCCGAGGGCGCCGCGGCGCCATTTTTGTATAGGATTTGCCGGCGCCGTAGCGTTTTCGGGAGGCCGCCAGGGCGCCCTTGCGTCTACCAACAGCATCGTAGCACTCTTGGAAGGCACCCTGGCACCCTCAGAAGACATCTTGCCGCCCTCACAACGCATTATGCCGCCCTCGGAAGGTACATCGCCGCCCTCGGAAGGCATTATGCCGCCCTCGGAAGCATTATGCCGCCCTCGGAAGGCACCATGCTGCCCCCGTCACCGAGGAAATATGCCGCCCTCAGGCCTGAAGCCCCCTGCCTTAGAAAATCCTGGATCCGCCCCTGGCTGAGCCCAAACGTCTCAATGTCCTGGCCATGAGTCTCGAGTTTCTCCTTGGCGGCATCTATCGCTTCTGCTACTGGTATGCTACCATATAGATTGACCACATCTATACTGAAAAAGATGGCCCCTTCGGGTAGTGGCTTAGATCTACTGTGGTCCGCTGCTCGTGAGAGGAAATCCTTAGTGTCCCAGAGGTGGGTGGGGATGAATGCCAAAAGCTGCTTAAGTATCGTTTCAAGAAGGCCGTGGGTCCCCCCGAGCCTGAAACGACAGGACGCAAAGGAACAGCAGGCTTGTGGTCTTTAGGTAAACCGTAAAAAAACGGGTATCCTACTGTGCCTATGCGTCAGTTCCTCCACAACTTTATCTGGAAGTTTGTTCCTGGTTACAGATTTAAACACTTGTTTAGTTTTAGCCTCTACTTTTGGGACGGGATTTTTCTGGAGTTTCTCATACTTTTGGGGATCATTCAAAATAGCTTTTACTTTGTCCTTATAGTCATCCTTGTCAAGAAGCACTAGACCCTTGCATTTATCGCTTTGTTTCACAATAACGTTTTCATTTTTACCTAGATCTTTGATAAACTCTGTTTCATCGGTTGTTACGTTACCATTATCAGTTCTGTGATTTGTATAGGTACGCACTACATCTAGTGGTTCAGTTTGTGCAGGCTGCGCTCAATGTCTACATTAGAAGGGGGCGGGAACCTTTTACTGGTGTCTGGAAACCTAAAATTCAAATTAGGAACGCTACCTCGGGACGTGTGGCGCTTGCCTCCGCCCACCTGGTCTCCGCCGTCCGGCTGTCCTCCTGCCGTGACGCCCTCTTGTGCTCGTCGCCCGTCGCCGTCCACCGGGTCACCGTTATTCTGTTGCAGATCGCCCGTGTCTCGATCCCTCCGTCCTTCTTCGCTGTTTGCGTCTGGAGGCGGCTGATAAACGTCCTCCTGTCGCACCTGGTCCTGGTTTGTCTGGCTTGTCTGGCGGCCGACTTGGCCGAAGCGGTCTTCTTGTTGTTTTGTGGCATCTTCATTCGTTCTGGGAGCATTTTGATGTCGGGCTTCTCCATCTCCGGCTGACTCATTGGTTGCTTGATTTGGTCCTGCGCTTCGCTTCCGACGGGTTATGTCCTCTATCCACCGTTTGGCGTAGGCCAATCTTTCGACGCTTTTTTCTACTTCTATTAGTACCTTCTTGGAAATGGACTGTGACACCGCGAAGTTAGGTCCTTTCGACAGTATGGCTAAATTTGGTGCGTCGAGAACCAGAGAGGATAAGTTGTTGACCCTCTTGTTGTTTGACCTGTCACTGTTACCAGGCGTCTGAGATGGTACGGCATTGTTGTCTGCTGTCTCGGGTCTGTCGGTCATGCCCTGACGTCTTCTGTTAAACTTGTTGATGAGATGATGGCGATTCTCACGGATGGTGATGTCGAAGATTCGATTGCAAGTATAGGCTATCTCAGTCAAAGTATCACCCACCAAGAAAGAAGAGACCTCATTCTTCAAGCTTGCTCGTCTTCTCTCCAAGAAGGCTTTACGACGGAAAGACTCGGCGATGGCTTCATTGAGTAGAGTTGTCGCGAATGATTCAGAATGGTTTCGAATGTGGCTATTATTCGAAAATACCTTGTTTATCGGCTTGAGAGCATCCTCTATAAAACTCGGCACTACGTTATACTTTCTACAAGCAGTCAAAAACTCTTCTCAGAAGCGTTTTAGCAAGTTTTTTCGGGATTCTTTAAAGTTTCAGCAAGCACTTGTTGGCGGTCAATTCTTGATTCGATGTTCTTTATATTGGTTAGTGCTTGTGCGAGGAACATATTGTATAGGCAAATTATAATTAGTTTTATCATTTATGACTTCTTCCTCGAAATTAAAATATAATAGTACCAAAAAACGTTATATTAATATTTCGATCACAGATCTTCATCAGAAATTATACATTACCAAAACAACAATAATCAGAATACAAGTTTCGACTGCATATTGTTTCCCGCGTTTTTTTACACATTTTCGCGCGACATTTCTCGCGAACTTTATTCATACGGGCGGATACGGGCCTTCTAGAGGATACTTCAACTTCGGTCTGCATAAATAGTTGACATCATCTCGCATATATATCACAGCATCACCTATTAACAAACAAACTTTCAAGCCAACATGCATAAATATACAATAAAACGATTATTATATTTTAATTTCGAGGAAGAGGTCATAAATGATAAAACTAATTATAATTTGCCTATACGTTGGTCTTTTGTAGCATGGTGTTCTTATGCGTGTTATTTCTCAGGATCAAATTCGCTGTTCTTGTTTTTGTAGTATATCCTGAGCTCTATTTTGCCATCAGTTTTGGGGGTCATGTTCTTGTTGATGATTTCCCTCAAAATCCTCTCATCTTCCTTGTAGGCAGTTGTCATGGTGTTTTTGTAGAATAACGTTATTTTCTGGGTTTCTTTGTTCAATTCGCCTGGCTTGGACCTGATGTCCTGAAGGACCTCAAGAGCTGTTTTGATCTCGTTATCTATTTCACTGTTCGTATAGTTGTTATTTACCAGCATTTGTTTGATGTAGTTCAGCTCCAGATGCACGCTTTCCCAGCTGGGTGTATATGGAAGCGTTCAAAGTTGTAGCATTCAATGCTTGTACCATACAAAACAGCACCATCCAACGCTTGCGACATCCAAATTTCGCCCGGGTAGGGAACATCGTCATGAACCAAGCTAGCAGTAGCCAAAATCGTGGTATCCAGCCACATACAAAGTAGTGGCAGCCAAAGCTTGCGACCTCCAAAAATAGAACACCGAGGACATCTACCTTCCGGGAACTATTGGTTCAAATATCGCCCGGTAGATGTCTCACCATAGCCGGTGGTGCGACGAAACGCTAGTTGAGTGACATCCCTTGAACACAGTGGAGTGGTGTACAGTGGAACCCGACAGTGTCAGTGGCGCCGCCGCGGCGGCTGCACTGACGGGCCGGGCGCGACGCTCCGCCGCCCGCGGGGTCTCAGCCGCTCGCCCGGCAGCGCCGGGCTGTGCGCGCTGGCGGTAGCCTTGCCTGCTGACGGGAAAAATGTTCGCTTCTGCTGGGCCATGGGAACCTTAGGAGCCCGTATATTTCCTTCGTGTTTTAGCTGGGTCTGCATTGATCTGGGTATGACGATTTTAGTGAGTAGATTTTCGGTACATATGGAGCATATGGTACATATTATCAGGGTGTTTAGCTGTTTTGCCAGCTGGAGTAGGGATTTTGGACCTCGCTTAGATACGGTAAGTATATGTATGTACCTACAAACCAGTAAAACGCCCTTATTGGATCGGGAACCGGGCGGGCGATTCTTCAACGTTCTTTTCCAATGTGAAGGAGCACTTTGTTTTGTTTTGACCTCAGTTGACCTAAGATGACCTTGTAGGGGTCACTGAGCAACAGTTGCATAGGGTCATCAAGAATGAGCTATGCAAACATGATCCTGAAATAATTGGTCTGATGTAATGCGTATTCTCTGAATGGGAGGGATTTTCATATTTTCATATTGACATATAATGGGGAGGTCACGGAAACGACCTGACCTTAGATCACAGATATACACAAATCCAAGATATGCGATTTGTAGGTACTTAAGCCTAATTCAATTATGTGAGTTTAAAACTGCTCGGGACAAACACTGTTGCCTGGGCACGAATGTTATTTTGGGGGGAGATGGTGTCACTTAATGCGAGCTGGTGACATGACCTGAAGTGACCCGAAGTAAAAACCATTGCAAAATGTGGTTAATTGATGCCCGAACAGGTGCATGACAATTTGTTACAAAGACTAAGACAGAAAATCTGACAACAGGTTATCATGACCGATCAGCAAGCTGTTTGAACAGAAATGCATCAACATAGTCTAACAGTAATGGTGTTTACATAGCAGCTAGAAATTAGTGGAGGATTAGTGGAGGATTGTCTACTATTTGGTAGGGTGCTTTTTTGTGGAAATCACTAGAATACAAACAATAATCGATGCCAATTGGTCTTCCGGATGGGTTTAGCGCATAAAAGTTGGTAATTATGCGATAAATTTGTTTAAAACACCTTAATCGTCATTTTGAGGTTCCCTTCATTTTATTATTATGACCGCCCTTTCCCTTTGTTAGTAGCCATATATGGCAGCCTACAGCCATTTGAGATGGCCGTACTGTGCCATATCTGTGATCCTCTATATCGATTTGCGCTGTGTGTGGGAGGAAAAGGCGGTGATGCGACTCTGTGATGCACGACCGGCCGGGTAGCACTATCAACTGGAGTTGTTGCAGCAGTTGGCCGCCAGGGACCGCTAGTGAGCCAGGGTGTGATGACGTCGCAAGCAAATGGTAACAGTTAAATATTTAACGTGAAATGTGTATTTATTTATTTGTTTATAAATAAATCAATATTTAGCAGTACTATTTGCTTGCGACGTCATAACACCCTGGGTCATTAGCGGTCCCTGGCGGCCAACTTCTGCAACAACTCCAGTTGATAGCCCTTCTCCAGCCGACCGGCACTTCTCGGCCAAGGCCCTAGATACTCTTCTCGGCGAGTTTTCTGTGACCCGTGCTCGGCGCCTAGGTTTCCTGTAAGTGTTTGCATGTTGTATATCAGTATATGAGTATATACAGAGTTGCTGTTAGTTTGGTATATCTTTTATGTGCATTTCATACATTAACTACTGCAGCTAACTTCAGTTAAAACCGGGATTTGGAGCTGTCAGCCTTCCAAAAAATGGCGCATACGTCGAAGTTTAGTTCAAAACAATTCCCAATCCTAGGACACTGGCACTGTGTATTGTTATTAAGTATTATGCTATATGTATGCTATATATTTATTATGTATTATGCATTATGTAATGTCCAATCCGCCGTCAGTGACAAATAAAACGAGAAAATTAACGTCGTCGGTATCGAAACGCCTATTCGGACGCAATGCAATAGAATACTCGCACGATTCAATAAATTGACGCACCTGCGCCATAGTTGTGATCAAATGAGGCGAAGGGAAACTTTAACTTCCCTTTATTAGTAGCCGAACCTCCACTAGTACTTAATTGCTATGTAAACACCATTAGAGTCACACTCACACCAATCGTTTTTGCGCTCTTTAATGAGACAGCGCGTATTTCCCAGAAAAACCGGTTTACGTACCTATACTCAAATACACAATGCATCCTGCTCGATAGAGACTGGTACAGTTTTGAATCATGCCACTTGTAGCCAGTGCAATATAGACCAGTAGAATACAACTAACAGCCACTGAATCGGCTCCAACGACCACCGTCGTCACATGGATGCTCAAAATGACAGCTCAAAATGAGACAGTGCGTATTTCCCAGAAAAACCGGGTTACGTACCCATACCCAAATACACAATGCACCTTGCTCGATAGAGACTGGTACAGTTTTGAATAATTCCACTTGTAGCCCAGTGCAATATGGACCAGTAGAATACAACTAACAGCCACTGAATCGGCTCCAACGACCACCGTCGTCACATGGATGCTTAAAATGTTCGCGTTTAAGCCGGCGATCCACTAATAAAACGTCTCTCGGGTTGCATGAGCGAGTCATGCTGCTCATCGAACGCCTCCGGCATACTGAAACCACAGCAGTGCTTGTTGGTGTCCATGGGGTGGCGGGAGTTGGAACATGTCAAACGCGCGGTCGACGGCGACGACAAACTCGGCCTGTTCCCGGTACTCGTCACCCAGGCAGTGTTGGATGGCGCGTCCTACCGTCTCACTCATCGTCTGAGCGGCCAGGTAAACGCGCTGGCGATCTTGGTTCGCCACCTGCCAGCAAATCATAAAATACATTGCAATATGCAAATAACACACACTTTAACCTAGTTTGGTGGTCAAAATTTGCATTGTAACAGCTCAGAATGTTGTTCAATCAAGTTGAAGTATATACTTTTTTTGGACAAGACATTGCTTGCGCTTCGCACACATTCTAGTTATTAATGTAGACACATCATGTTTTTTTTGTTGTTGAAAAAATACATAGCTACAGCCAAGCCATTAACAACTTTGTGTAGACATACTAGAACTGCACACGATTGCACGATTATTTGGTTCCTTGCTTGCAACTTTTGACCTGCCTGCATGATGACCAGCACAAGCTAATATTTAGTATGCTACTGTTTTGCACCCATTTACAGGAGGGTTCCTTCTCCTCCCAGGGCTATGACAATGTGCAGAAACCCAACCCCAACCTGACTTAGCCAGTCAGGGGGGAAGCAGTCTGAAGAACAGGCAGCATGCTCATTGCTCCTGCATGTTTGCAAACTTCTTTCCCTGCCACTGGCAGTTTCATATGGTGCCAAAGTATGTAAAATATGACAGTAATTGTTGTTTTCCATACCTATAGTCCATTTTATCTCAATCTGACAATACCTATTAACAAATTTGAACTGGGCATTCAGTGAATTGTGAACTTAATATTGAACATCACAACACGGACTTTGAAGCCACATAAAACATGATGCCTCAAAAGTTGTCGAATAAATCATGCATCATTTAAAATCCCGTTAAATTTGTATTTCATTGTAGCATTTTCAAGCCACGACAATGTTTCGTAAACGCATATTAAATCACAGTACCCTCTCACATCTGAGCATCACATCTCACCTACTCGGCCAAAAACCAAACATCAACATGGCAAAAAATCACTCGGGTGTGACCACTGGCAATGATCTCTACGATACGCGTGCAGTGTTATCGGAAACTGTCAACCAATCAGCAATGACTTAACCCGGCGCTGATTGGTTAATGGTCCAAGAGTAGTAAGTACTCTTGAATATATTCAAGAGTAGGTTGGATACCCACTGGGAATCAATTTGGTACTACATTCCTGACATAGACTGAGATAGGACACAACTACAGAGCTTGGTAAGAGTGGGTCTTACAGGTCTTTGGGTCTTATATCCTGATGCAGTGTGGCCAAATTCAGAGAGTTAGGGGAAGGGATGCCAAAATTATGCAATGTTCCCAGATGAGATATCATGAAATGTGGGGTGTCTAGCTAAAACACATGGAAATTCTAGCCTAATAGTCATGTTTTTAGACCTGTACACCTCCTGCATCCCACGATATGTGATCAAACAAGCAATTTAGGCATCATTCATTCCCCTAAATTTGTGAATTTGGCCACCATGTCCTGATGACCATAAAGACATAAAAGAAAAATGCAACAAAGAGCCTCTCAGGCCCATCCGAGGTTGCACCCCCCCCCCCCTCCCTCCACCAATCTCGCCCCCTTCAAATCAGCTTACTCTACCTGAGGAACTTATGCCTGAAACTGTCGTCCCTTTTGTTTCATTTTGTATTAAATATTACATAGTATGAGGCTGTGGTTTTGTTAACTCTATTTTACTCTACCTGCCTAAAAGCAGCCTAATCCCATGAATATTTATGAACACCAACATGTTTGTAAAGTATGTAAGCCCCCCTTCTCTGTTAAGTATGTATCTAATCTAATTTTGAAGGAAGCAAGTGTCCATAAGATAAGGTAGGGTAAGGTCATCACTAAACAGGATGATCACCTATTTGACTCCTATATGCTCCGCATTACGATCAGGAAAAATTATCCCAATGAAGAATGTCCGCCAAAATATGATTACCATCAGTCACACCTTAACATGTGCTGTAGGTACATTTGGTATTAGTTCAGTAATTCCCCTCCCCAGTTTATGGTGTTCTTTAGGTCCCTAATGGAAGAAGAATAGTCAGCTGACAGTAACATTACAACATATTGAAAAGTGGTATTGAAAGAAAAAGCAATATCTTTGACTGTCTACAAGATAGTCTGGGGGAGGGGTACAGGGGACAGCCCCCCTTCGGCCCCCTGTAGGTTCTGCAGTGCAGCGAACAGAGCGTTCTAAACATAGGTCCCTGTGACTGTAATTGCTGTAAAGGTTAGGTCATGTTTGATCATGTATCGTTTTTGGTGACGTCATAGCTTTGGTATTACTGGTACACGTTCCTGTCTGTCGTAATAATACTCTTTTTTATATTAAGACCTCAAGAACACCATTAACCAGGGAGGTGAATGACTGAACTATTACCAAATTTTTGCCATGTTCCTATACTCCTGCCTCGTCATTCTGTAACCTACCACCAGTGCCACTTCTTGTTCCATCTGTAGTTCTGAACCAATGGAAGCCCAGTTGAACCCAGGCTGTTGTCATTCCAATAAGCTGTTCAATAAATTCCCCCAGTGACGTCACAGCGACATTACTTTTTGGATCCCTGTGAGTTTTCTTGTCATTAATATGAGACTTGATACTGTCTAACATACATTATTGATGATGTACTTTACATGTATGTCACTTGCAAAGTATTGTTCCATATATTTAGCTTGCTATGCCAGATACTAAGTATGCCCTCAGTAACGTCATGGAAGATACTGTGCAGCAATGGCGGTTCTACCTCTAGTGTGATAGGTAGGTACTTTGTGACAAACCCAATTCCAATGGCACAGCTTATTAAAATGGGTAGATTTTCAGAAAATTGGTGTGGCATATTGAGTCATATTAGAGAGTTTACAAATGGATGGCTGGCTAATGTTAAAATGCCATCAAATCTGGCCAAAGTTGGTGGAGCAAACTAAAAGTTTGTGGGGCTATGACCGCATCAACTGAAGATGGAACTCCACCAAACGGTTATCAACACATCACGTCACATGACAAATGCAGAATTTTGTACAACTCCATATCAATCAGACAATATATACATATTAACTCACCTCAACCTTCAGTGTTTCTAGCGAACGTCACACCACATCACTCAGCCATGCAACAGTCAGGAGCCGTATGCGGCGAAAGTATACGCGAGCCATGCGACTCAGTTTCAACCGCAGCAGAAATGGGCGGGAAACAACATAACCAGCTGATTTTACCCGATTTTACCGGGTTGCTTAATGCTGCAAGCACCTCCCAAGATTGAGGGGTCAAAATAATCGCCGCAAAATAGTGCACCGCCCCAATGCGTGCTGATGACCCTGATAATGCTAGTCGTATTACTCTGCATTTAGCGCAGAGTCGTCGATCGTTTTAATTCAGCATTCGCTGACTCGAAAAAGAAGTGATTCCCGTTTTGACCACTTTCGTAACTCGCCTTTGTCGAGTAGCTTGAGTCGCAAAAGTTTGAGGAGTATACATTTTTATCAGTGTGGGGGTGGATCGACGGCGAGAGGCGCGGCGCCCTCTACCGCACCGGCAGGACGAGTGCGGCGTCCTACCGTGACCTGCTGGACCGGACCATTTCCTGCCGGACTACGACATCCTGCGTCCAGACCGGCGGGACATCATGTTCCAGCAGGACAACGCGACGGTGCACACCGCGCGACTGGTGCGCGAGTGGATGGAGGGCCAGCCGAGGCTGGAGGTCCTGCCCTGGGCGGCGAGGTCTCCGGACATCAACACCATAGTTGAGATAAACAACATCAATCACTTCAGAAAAAATCACCCACTTTTAAATATGGAAATCTGTTTAACTACCATCATTTGATTTTTCACAGACGTGCATAAAAAGGTTTCGCAAAAATAACATTGCTGATCAATATAGGCATAAAATTATGCTCTTAGGAAAACGGAAATCCACTCATACATCTAGGTGCACGGTACTTAGAATACTAGGTAGCGCCGAGTGCCGGCCTTCAACACAGGCCTATGTGTATCACTTTTTTCAGCTGGTATTTGCAAGCTAAACAAATAAGTAAATGATGGATATCAAAGCAACTTAAGTGTTACATTCATATTGTAAAATCATATACACAAAATCAAGCGATTGGAATTTGAATTCTTATTTTTAAAAAAAAATGCAGCGTGGTGGCTCTTTCAAATGACGGCAATGTGAAAATTAAAAAGTTTTGGGCAGAACTTTGAATACATATATGAAATGGTAAATGAAGAATAAATCTAAAAACGTTAATTATTTGCTAAAATAACAAGTAAAAAGACATAAAATCGGTTTCCCAATGGCCAACACAAACCTAAAGAAAGACTTATTGTGATTAAAGCATTGCTTGTTCAAAAACGGAGAGGTGTCGTGGCTGGAAAAAAAAAACACATCTGACTTAGAATTTAACTGGCTTTTAAGTGATATATACATTATTCGAAAAATTATTAAGCAGTTTTATCCATTGGCTTGCAAAGCCAAGGGTGTCATGTGTAAGTATGCTGGGTTGCAGAGGTTTTGGTAAAACTAGGGAGTGTCGTGGCTGGAAAAAATAGTAAAAGTGTAAAATTTCATAAGCTTCAATATGTAGTGCACAAATTTGAAAACATTAGTAAGCGTTTTTCTCAAATTAACTTAAAAGATAGACGATTTTTCAGTTTGCCGTATTGAGACCTACGGCGATGTTTCTGAGCAGTGCACACAGTGTGATCTGGACCATTAACCAATCAGCGCCGGGTTAAGTCATTGCTGATTGGTTGACAGTTCCGATAACACTGCACGCGTATCGTAGAGATCATTGCCAGTGGTCACACCCGAGTGATTTTTTGCCATGTTGATGTTTGGTTTTTGGCCGAGTAGGTGAGATGTGATGCTCAGATGTGAGAGGGTACTGTGATTTAATATGCGTTTACGAAACATTGTCGTGGCTTGAAAATGCTACAATGAAATACAAATTTAACGGGATTTTAAATGATGCATGATTTATTCGACAACTTTTGAGGCATCATGTTTTATGTGGCTTCAAAGTCCGTGTTGTGATGTTCAATATTAAGTTCACAATTCACTGAATGCCCAGTTCAAATTTGTTAATAGGTATTGTCAGATTGAGATAAAATGGACTATAGGTATGGAAAACAACAATTACTGTCATATTTTACATACTTTGGCACCATATGAAACTGCCAGTGGCAGGGAAAGAAGTTTGCAAACATGCAGGAGCAATGAGCATGCTGCCTGTTCTTCAGACTGCTTCCCCCTGACTGGCAAAGTCAGGTTGGGGTTGGGTTTCTGCACATTGTCATAGCCCTGGGAGGAGAAGTACCTCCTGTAAATGGGTGCAAACAGTAGCATACTAAATATTAGCTTGTGCTGGTCATCATGCAGGCAGGTCAAAAGTTGCAAGCAAGGAACCAAATAATCGTGCAATCGTGTGCAGTTCTAGTATGTCTACACAAAGTTGTTAATGGCTTGGCTGTAGCTATGTATTTTTTCAACAACAAAAAAACATGATGTGTACATTAATAACTAGAATGTGTGCGAAGCGCAAGCAATGTCTTGTCCAAAAAAAGTATATACTTCAACTTGATTGAACAACATTCTGAGCTGTTACAATGCAAATTTTGACCACCAAACTAGGTTAAAGTGTGTGTTATTTGCATATTGCAATGTATTTTATGATTTGCTGGCAGGTGGCGAACCAAGATCGCCAGCGCGTTTACCTGGCCGCTCAGACGATGAGTGAGACGGTAGGACGCGCCATCCAACACTGCCTGGGTGACGAGTACCGGGAACAGGCCGAGTTTGTTGTCGCCGTCGACTGTGCGTTTGACATGTTCCAACTCCCGCCACCCCATGGACACCAACAAGCACTGCTGTGGTTTCAGTATGCCGGAGGCGTTCGATGAGCAGCATGACTCGCTCATGCAGTTCACGAAGCTGGTGCGAGACCTCCGAGTTGGATCACGCCAGATGCTGCTGCCCTTCCAGATGTCCTCGACCACCCTCTGAGGCCTACACAGCGCTCTCTGCGCACAGCAGGGTGGGCTCAAGTACATCTTGACATCACGACTCACCCAGGACTTTGTAGAGAACTTCTCTCAGGTGAACATTTAAGAAATGCTGACCAATGTCTTTAAGTTGAAGTTTGTTAATAACATGCACACAACTAATGTTTTCCAGTCTGTGTAACTTGTTATTCATTTATTTATATTTGATAACCACCACTTTTAGGATCCAGTGACTGCCTACTATATGAAATACAAATATGCTCGTTTCCCTCTACATTTCACTGACATCCATCTCACGTTTAAACCATAGCATATTGAATTACTGTTGAGTTCAACTATTTCTTTTGACTTCCAAGTGTGTCAGCTTAAACATGGATTTTGTTTTTGATGCATGCTTGTACAACGATAGCTCCTGAATCAGACTGCCCTCATGTTTTTCTCATTCATTCTCTTGGGTCTTAACTCTTATACTGGACGTCCCAGAAAGAACAGGCACATTTTATTTTCTTCTAGTTAACCCTATTTGTAACAGGCTCCTGGCTACCCCTATTTGTAACAGGGGGGGGGCGGATTTCGCCCCCCCCCCCCCCGGAGATCTCGAGATCTACCCGTCCGATTTTCAAAAATGAAACGGTGTTTGGTTCCCCTCAACACGATCTACATTTCTAAATAATAAAATAATAACAATTAATAGGGAGGCAACAGGGGGGCAAAAACCACAAATTTTAGTGGTATTTTTGATCCAACATAGCTTTCATGTTTATCGACCGATTTTAACACAATTAATACGAATCGATAGAGATTGAATTGGAAATTGATATATGACAGTGGCGTTTGAAAATTCAAAAATCATAGGCGTGTGCAGGTCACTCAATATGGGGGTGAAGTAAATGCGTAATACAACCATTTTTTTATGTTTGTTTTTAATAAATTAAATGGTATGTGATTGTGACATTAGACAAAACAGTTTAAAAAAAAAATTGCCATAGGCGGTACTAGGTTAGTGAAAAAGGGGGGTAAAATTGGGAAAATATTAACCGCAGACAAGTTGCTACCCAGCACTATAAATATGTTACTGATCGTAGATAGTTCCTTTTTGCATGTTGTACTTCATCATAGGCGTATCCAGGATCCAAACTGGGGCGGCTCAATACCTTTTGATAAGTATATTATCCGCTATTATGATACTAACTAGTCAACAGTGACTATTTCACTTACAACTTCAAATAACATTGCTTACCCCCCTTTTACCCTACCTGGACTCGCCTATTATATTATAATCGTTCGTAGAGTAGCCTGTGGTGCGTGTTTCATCCGAAAACTACAGTATGTTATGTCATTGTACGCCCATGCCTCTTAGTTTCCTTGTAATAATATGACCCCCTTTCTTTCATTCCTGAGCGCGCCTCTGCAAAAAAATGACTTTATTCCCTTTTCTGGCCTCATATGTGCATATATCATTATAAGCTAACCGTCTATTGCGCCGTTATCGCTGGCATATCGTCATCACCAAGCCAGTCACCCCCTTTGCATGTGCCTGAACACGCCCCTGAAACTCTATATGTAATAAATTATGCAAATAATGGAAGCAGAAGCTATCTTTTACATCTTGATAACTATAAATGCCCCTTACATTGCTCTATTTGCTTCCCGCCAAGCATTGAATACTTCCTGGAAACCCCCCCCCCCCCTTTCAAGCCCCTGAAACCGCCTCTGCCATGGAATTTTTATGATATTTCATTAACATCAACTAATTTTCACTTGTTGCAATCACCGTGAACCGATGCAACTCCTTCATACTTGAGGCAGTTAGGAAGAAACCGTGAAGATCGCATTTCCGTATTATCGCCCAATATCGCCTCCGAAGCCACCTAAAACTGTACCCTGGAACCGCCTCTGTTCAGGTTAAGAACTCAAAATTTTGACTCCAAATGCGGTATTCAATTCTATGAAAAATCCCAAAATGTCATGGGCCTGCTCCCAGCCGTTCTGGAGATATCTGCGAAAAACATGAGGGGGGCGGAATCCGCCCCCCCCCCCCCTGTTACAAATGGGGTTAAGTCAAAATACAACTTTATGAAAAATCACATGCATCCACTTATAAACAAATTAATGCTATTTTGTTTAACACAGTTTGCATTAACATGCAGCCATGCACCCGTACCAGACAGATGCCAATGTAAAAATAGTCAAATTGCTGTTTGAGACAAATTTTTTCCTTGGAACACAGATAAAGTTGTACAGGCATTTCAAAAGCAAGAAAGCACTAGCGAGGAGCATTATTTTAAGCATTTTAAATATGCCTGTTTATTCTGGGATGCCCAGTATATCTTACACAACACCCAAGCAGTATCTGACAGATAGTAGGTAGGGAATACCACAGGAAAGGTATCAATACTGAGTTATTGATAGAGCTATTTGTTTATCTTTTGAAAACAATATTGCTTGAATAATAACCGCAGCCGTGTGACGTCATGCCGTTCGCCCCATCCCCACTTTTAGTTACCCCACCGGCTGCCGACCACTGCTGACCGCCGAACCGCAGCCAACCGCAGGGTCCGTGAACAGGACTCCGAACTCCACTTCTCTGGTTCAGCTTTACTACATATTGTTATGCTCATAACGCCAGATAAAAAAAAACGGAAAACCTAAATGATCTGTGATTTTGCAATCTCGTTTTGCGTCCAGTTCAATTAACTTCATTATCAATTATTATTCAACAAATTAATTAAAAGCAAAAATTGTTTGGGGTATATTCGGGCACTGCCCTTTATCGACCGAATCCCGATCCCGAAATAACTTCATTATCATTTATCACAACATTGACGAATGCGACTCTCGAATCCCGACAGAGAGTATTGTCCGCCATAAATTGGATTTCAATGGGTGTTGCCTGTGAAATAGGTATAATGTTCATCTTCAATGGTTCGTTCCGTGATACCCTCCTTCCCATTCTCCCCTCCAGCCCCAGCCCCCCCCCCCCCCCCCCCCCCCCCCAGCTCTCGCCCTCTCTCCCTCACCAGTGCCCGGTCAGAGCGCGGCAGCACGTGCCGCTGCCCGGCTGCTTTCGTAGAAACAGTAGCTATACCGATGCGCTCTTGCCAACACATGATAGGAATATACGGCAACAGTGAAATTATCTTAATTCAATGCATTATTAATGGTAAGCAAACCACAGAAACTTTTGCGGGAAAGCAGCACCATTTTAAGCAGAAATTGTATTGGTTGTATCGGCTAATGCGAGATTGAAGCATGTGCTTACATAACATATTAATCAGGCGCAATCCTAATCATGGATTTTTTTCTGGACGTGGCGATGGGTGGGGAAGGACTTCCAGTGCAGCAGTAAGAGTCTATTCAGACGGACTGAATCCAAATACAGGCTACGGTGATGGGTGGGGAAGGACTTCCAGTGCAGCAGTAAGAGTCTATTCAGACGGACTGAATTCAAATACAGGCTACGGTGATGACACTAGCGGATCCAGGAGGGGGGGGGGGCAAAGTGACCATAGCCCCCCCCCCCCCTAAGTGCCTGAAAGCGGCGCAAAATTGGCACATTTCCTGATATAAGAAAATCTAAGCAACTTTCACTAAGGAAAGTGTGTTTTAAATCAGCTATCAATGCATAAGCAAGCGAAATCATATGACTTTTCAGAATTGTGAGATTTTTTGGAATTTGCCCCCCCCCCCCCCCACCCTACCCCAATCACCTGTGCTCCCCAAACCAACGTTCTGGATCCGCCAATGGGTGATGG
>JAXIVJ010019967.1:0-16273 GCA_036785665.1 Chirona hameri | reverse complement strand
CTATATCTATATCTATATCTATATCTATATCTATATCTATATCTATATCTATATCTATATCTATATCTATATCTATATCTATATCTATATCTATATCTATATCTATATCTATATCTATATCTATATCTATATCTATATCTATATCTATATCTATATCTATATCTATATCTATATCTATATCTATATCTATATCTATATCTATATCTATATCTATATCTATATCTATATCTATATCTATATCTATATCTATATCTATATCTATATCTATATCTATATCTATATCTATCTATCTATCTATCTATCTATCTATCTATCTATCTATCTATCTATCTATCTATGGCTTGCAGAATTAGTATAACAGGGTCAAGACGTGTTTCAAGACCTCCTGAATAGTGCTTCGTATCTCTGAATCTAGAACATGTAGAAGTATTTAACCTATCTCTTAACGTAATTTGAACATTTTAATGCAACTGGCCAAATTTTCTACTTTGCGTACCTTGTCATCATCAAGATATTGTGTGTTTAAAAGAAGATGAATTTCGATATTTTTAGAGATTGTCATTTTTCGTCGGTAAGCCCAGATCAGAAAACGTCGCTTGATTTTTCTTTTAAAAACCCGCGCGGAGATATCAGCCACACTTCTCTGATTGTGATTTACGTAAACATTGTTACGTAGGTAAACAGTGGTTTACGATAGCAAGAAGTGGAAGTAAGCGAGAGCGTCTCATTTATAGAACTGGTTATAATTGAGTGTAAAACTTTGCCAACGAAGCGATGAAGACAGCGATCCTGCTTAGCCTTCTTGTGGCATCATTGTCACACCGACAGTGCAACTGTAATCTTGTACGTCCACGGAACGACCCGGTGTTAACATTCCGCTCACTGGCTGCCAGTCACTTCTGTCGTCGATTCGTGCCGATGAGGAGTATCCGCAGCTCCAAAGACCGGCCATATTTGCCAGTGTTGCTGCTCCTACTGTCCGGCGACGTGGAACTGCACCCGGGACCGGACTCAGGCTCTGTAAACATGTGCCAGTCGTGCGCGAAGAAGAATCCCAGGAAACGGACCATTCAGTGTGAGCGTTGCCATTCGTATTGGCACCTGTCCTGTGTTCACCTGACGAAGATGCAAGCGGAGGCTCTCGTTCACTGGTGGTGCTCCGGGTGCTTACACAATGACAGTTTCCCGAACTTCGCACCAATCTCAAGTCAGCCGATCAGCACAGCTCCGGTCATTGCAGGCGTCGACAGATGCATGGCCAGTGTTCTTGCCGAGCTGAAACGAAGCAACCGAATTATTCCCAGGATCCCAAAGGGTGTTAGGATCCAAGCAGCCGAAGCCTTAACAAAGTTGATAGACTCTGCCGTGGAGATGAAATCAGAAGCTGCGTGGTTTCGACTGTTCCAATTCCCCCAGATCGCCCTGTCTATGCCGGCACGTGAGAGCCGTGCAAGGGATGATGTGTCACTCACCACCAAGATTAAGAGGCAGATTGTGCGGTACATGGAAGAAGACGCCATTGAGATGCACACGCAGGCACAGAACTGTAGCCGGCGAGCGCCGGGAGGGCGACGGCGACGGCAGCAGTCGGAGGGTGAGGCGCTGAGGAAGCGTGTGGGCGCCAAGCTTTCGGACGGCGACGTGAAGGGCGCCCTCCGTCTCCTGACCTCAGACGACACCATAGCTCTCCCGTCTGACGAGAACATCGCCTGTCTCAAAATAAAGCACCCAGATGCTCCCGCTGACCTGGATTTACCGCCCGGTCCGGACCAGGAGGTGGAGCTGCCAGCACAGGCGTCCGAGGCGGACATCACAGCGGCCATTGGCAGCTTCAATGCCGGCTCCAGCGCCGGGCTGGATGGCCTGCGGCCCGCACACCTTAAGGACCTCATTAGCAGATCGGCAGGTGAGGCCGGGGTGCGCTTAGTTGCTGCGCTCACGGCACTCGTCAACCAGGCCATTCTTGGAGAGCTGCCGGCTGTCGCGCGGCCCGCCTTCTTTGGAGCTACGCTAACTGCGCTTAGAAAGAGCGACGGGGGCCTCAGGCCGATAGCGGTCGGTTCTGTATTCAGGAGGTTAGCCACCAAGGTCGCGCTCAAGTCCCTCACCGCAGAACTCGGCCAACAGCTGCGGCCAGTACAGCTTGGCTACGGTACTGCAGGCGGGTGTGAGGCAGCCGTCCATGCATCCAGGCGATTCATGGAGAGAATGAGCGGTGAAGAGGCCTTAGTGAAAATCGACATGAAAAACGCTTTCAATACAGTGCGACGCGACAGCTTTCTCCGAGCCGTACGGGAGCGAGCGCCTGGGCTGTTCCGTCTACTATGGCAAGCCTACTCTGAACCGACGCCGCTTTATAATGGCAAGGTCAGGATCCAGTCTGCTACCGGCCTCCAGCAAGGGGATCCCTGTGGTCCAGCGGTCTTTTCTCTGACCATTGACGCTGCAGCTAGAGAGGTGAAGTCGGCCTTCAACATGTGGTATTTGGATGATGGGTCCATCGGAGGAAAGACCGACACCGTCTTCCGTGACCTCGAACAGCTTATACCAGCCATGTCAGCGAGAGGACTCGTCGTCAATCCCGCAAAATGTGAAATTATCCTGCCTGAATCCTGTACTGAACACCAGAAGCGGACAACCGTGGAGCACCTTCATAAACTCATTCCAGGAGCCGCCGTAGTGGGGCAGTTTGAGGCCAGGATGCTGGGAGCACCGATGACGGACACAGCTGCCGAGCGTGTAATGGCGGAGAAGCAGAGGGACCTGGAGCGGATGGTGGACCGGCTCCAGCACGTAGATGCACATTCGGCCTTCTATCTGCTGCGGAATTGTCTATGGATCCCGAAGCTCCAGTACATTCTCCGGTCGGCCCCTGTGTATAGGCGGCTGGACCTCCTGCAGCCTCTGGACGAGACGCTCCGCGCCGCGATCTGCAGCATTACCAATGTCAACTTCGGCCATGGCAGCTGGACACAGGCAGTTTTACCGACTAGGTATGGCGGACTTGGCCTCAGACGCACTCAAGACCTCGCACTTCCCAGCTACGCAGCGTCTTTTCACCAGTGTATGCAGCTGGTGATGACGATGCTGCCCGGAACGCTACACGCCAGCCTGTCAGCGGAACGAGCGGTGGTCGCGACAGACTGGGGGAACACGGCCGAGTCGGCGGAGCCTCCAGCTGGCGACGCAGCACGCAGTCAGCGCGCCTGGGACTCAGTGCTTGCCGACAAAGTGCGCAGTCGTCTGTTGTCCGACAGCAACCAGCTGGAACAGGCCCGTCTCCTAGCAGCTGCGACGCCGGAGAGCGGAGCCTGGTTGCATGCGCTGCCCTCGGCCAGCCTGGGCACCCTGCTGGACCCGCCCACCCTCCGAGTCGCCATTGCGCTGCGCGTCGGCGCCGAGGTCTGCCAGCCGCATCAGTGCCGTTGTGGATCACCGGCGGATAGCTTGGGCCACCACGCCCTGACATGTCGTCTGAGCGCGGGACGTCATCCCCGCCACACTGCGCTCAACGACGTGATCAGGCGTGCCCTGCAGACCGCCGGCGTGCCATCACTCCTGGAGCCCACCGGCATCGATCGTGGTGACGGTAAGCGGCCGGACGGCATGACGATTTTCCCATTTACTGAAGGGAAGTCGTTAGTGTGGGACGCCACCTGCGTAAACACTTACGCAGCGTCTCATCTGCCGGCCACCGCCGCCGCCGCCGGCGCCGCAGCCAGGGATGCCGAGGAAAAGAAATTACGGAAGTACTCCGGGCTCGCTGATAGGTTTAAAGTCCAGCCGGTCGCTTTTGAAACTAGTGGCGCCTGTGGCCCGGAAACTAGCCGTTTCGTGAGGCAACTAAGCACCCGACTGATTAGCGTGACTGGCGACCCGCGCGAGCCGTCCTGGCTAAGACAGAGGTTGGCACTGGCCGTCATCCGAGGCAATGCGGCGAGTGTGCTCTACACGATGGCAACTCCAGCGGCAGAAACGACCAACTTTTCCACAAGTCAGGGGGACCAGGGACTGGTGACATCTTCTTCCCCAGCCGGGGCTCACTCGCCACTGACGCCAGAACCTCCATTGCGATCGTCCAGTGAGCCCGCCGATGACCTATCTTCGCCACCGCCGCAGCTGCAGCTGACGCCGCCACCGCCTCGACTACTTCCACAAATCAGGGTGGCCACGAATTCGTCGTCAATGAAGCCCAAATCTACTTCGCACCTGCTCAGCGAATCCGCATCGATACCGACTCCGCCTGCTGCACACAAACGGCCACCTCCGCCCGCAGCCCAAGGACTGCTGCCATCGCCGCCTTCGCCGCAGTCTCCTGCACAGGAGCCAGCTACGGAGACGGAGGCCGTGCCGCATTTACAGCATTCTGTTGCCCACGATCTCCTGCCGCCGCTTCCACCACTACCGATTGCTGCTCCCGAACTGCTGCCGTCGCCACCGGAGACTGCACCGCCTTCGCCACAGTCTGCCCCCAACGGACTGCTGCCGCCGCCTCCACCTTCACCGCTGCCGACTGCTGCTCTCGAGCTGCTGGCGCCGCCATTTCCACCACCGCAGCTGCCGAGTGTGCCGCCGCCACCGCCACTTCCACCACCGCAGCTTCCGAGTGTGCCGCCGCCACCGCCACTTCCACCACCGCAACTGCCGGGCATTCCGCCGCCACCGCCACCGTTGATGCCACATTCTTCGCCACCGCGAGCTTTATCTTCAGGCAGTTTGAAGACTGTTCATGCTCGCAGTGACCTACTGAAGGCCATCCGAGACGGCATCTCCCTGCGCAAGGTGGACCTGGAACAGGTGGAAAGGGACAGCAGCTTTCCAAAAGCCAAGGCGGCGCACGTCGCTACCGTGGCCTCTATCTTGGCGCGTCGTGTGGCGATTGAGGTGTCCGACTCGGACTCAGACGCCGACTCGGACGATACAGAGTGGACTGGCACCTAGCGGAAGTGTCCTATTATCGATTATTTCTAAATAGACTAGATACCAGTGATTGACAATTGTACTCGTGAATGTTCTACTCATGTTTTTTTATCAAATGTCGATTTCTATGACAATTGCAATGCGAGATCATTAGATAATAAAAAATTCCTACAAAAAAAAAAAAATCCTATATCTATATCTATATCTATATCTATATCTATATCTATATCTATATCTATATCTATATCTATATCTATATCTATATCTATATCTATATCTATATCTATATCTATATCTATATCTATATCTATATCTATATCTATATCTATATCTATATCTATATCTATATCTATATCTATATCTATATCTATATCTATATCTATATCTATATCTATATCTATATCTATATCTATATCTATATCTATATCTATATCTATATCTATATCTATATCTATATCTATATCTATATCTATATCTATATCTATATCTATATCTATATCTATATCTATATCTATATCTATATCTATATCTATATCTATATCTATATCTATATCTATACCTATACCTATACCTATACCTATACCTATACCTATACCTATATCTATATCTATATCTATATCTATATCTATATCTATATCTATATCTATATCTATATCTATATCTATATCTATATCTATATCTATATCTATATCTATATCTTTATCTATATCTATATCTATATCTATATCTAAATCTATATCTATATCTATATCTATATCTATATCTATATCTATATCTATATCTATATCTATATCTATATCTATTTCTATATCTATATCTATATATATATATATATATATATATATATATATATATATATATATATATATATATATATATATATATATATATATATATATATATATATATATATATATACATTCTTCGATAAAATATTGATGCCGCGAAAGTATTTGCAAGTATGTATGAGTATGTATTTACTTCGCGGTGAAGTATGAGAGGCTTCTTGTGGTTGCCTAACTGGTGGGTGAAAATCGTGTTTCTTCAAACTCCGCCCAGCACGATCTAGTAGCCCCTGCATCTGAAGGCAGCAGTTTTTTCACCCCGACCTGGCTTTCACCGGCTGCCACGCGCAGATACTTGTAATGGCGGCGGATCTGGCGAAGTTGAGCGGGCGATTTCCTCCCTCAATATGGCGTGTCAATACAGCGGCGATGCTGCTGTACGAACCACTATTAGGGGAAAACGGTGGTGGGCTGGCTTGCGGGACGGACTGTTCTGAGGCTGCCTGATGACTGCCACAGTCACGTAGTCAGCAGTCAGCAGTGACCGCTCAAATGTGCAGGTCAGTCAGGCGCAGTGTGTGGCCGGTGGCCGGCTGCCGGCTGGTGGGAGGTGACCGTGTCTGATGGGCCGTGTTGTGTGTATGGACCGTGTCTGATGGGCTGTGTTGTGTGTATGGACCGTGTCTGATGGGCCGTGTTGTGTGTATGGACCATGCCTGATGGACCGTGTTGTGTGTATGGACCGTGTCTGATGGGTCGTGTTGTGTGTATGGACCGTGTCTGATCCGTGTTGTGTGTATGGACCGTGTCTGATGGGTCGTGTTGTGTTTATGGACCGTGTTTGATCCGTGCTGTGTGTATGAACCGTGTCTGATGGGCCGTGTTGTGTGTATGGACCGTGTCTGATGGGCCGTGTTGTGTGTATGG
The DNA here is from genome assembly GCA_036785665.1 of Chirona hameri. NCBI lineage: Eukaryota > Metazoa > Arthropoda > Thecostraca > Balanomorpha > Balanidae > Chirona > Chirona hameri. The sequence continues at coordinate 9,641 of JAXIVJ010019967.1, read as the reverse complement.
ACCGTGTCTGATGGGCCGTGTTGTGTGTATGAGCCGTGTCTGATCCGTGTTGTGTGTATGGACCGTGTCTGATGGGCCGTGTTGTGTGTATGTACCGTGTCTGATGGGCCGTGTTGTGTGTATGGACCGTGTCTGATGGGTCGTGTTGTGTGTATGGACCGTGTCTGATCCGTGTTGTGTATATGGACCGTGTCTGATGGGCCGTGTTGTGTGTATGGACCGTGTCTGATGGGCCGTGTTGTGTGTATGGACCGTGTCTGATCGGCCGTGTTGTGTGTGTGGCCGGTGGCCGGCTGCCGGCTGGTGGGAGGTGACCGTGTCTGATGGGCCGTATTGTGTGTATGGACCGTGTCTGATGGGCTGTGTTGTGTGTATGGACCGTGTCTGATGTGCCGTGTTGTGTGTATGGACCATGCCTGATGGACCGTGTGATGTGTATGGACCGTGTCTGATGGGTCGTGTTGTGTATATGGACCGTGTCTGATCCGTGTTGTGTGTATGGCCCGTGTCTGATGGGTCGTGTTGTGTTTATGGACCGTGTCTGATCCGTGCTGTGTGTATGAACCGTGTCTGATGGGCCGTGTTGTGTGTATGGGCCGTGTCTGATGGGCCGTGTTGTGTGTATGGACGGTGTCTGATGGGCCAAGTTGTGTGTATGAGCCGTGTCTGATCCGTGTTGTGTGTATGGACCGTGTCTGATGGGCCGTGTTGTGTGTATGTACCGTGTCTGATGGGCCGTGTTGTGTGTATGGACCGTGTCTGATGGGCCGTGTTGTGTGTATGGACCGTGTCTGATGGGCCGTGTTGTGTGTATGGACCGTGTCTGATGGGCCATGTTGTGTGTATGGACCGTGTCTGATGGGCTGTGTTGTGTGTATGGACCGTGTCTGATGGGCCGTGCTGTGTGTATGGACCGTGTCTGATGGGCTGTGTTGTGTGTATGGACCGTGTCTGATGGGCCGTGTTGTGTGTATGGACCATGCCTGATGGACCGTGTTGTGTGTATGGACCGTGTCTGATGGGTCGTGTTGTGTGTATGGACCGTGTCTGATCCGTGTTGTGTGTATGGACCGTGTCTGATGGGTCGTGTTGTGTTTATGGACCGTGTCTGATCCGTGCTGTGTGTATGAACCGTGTCTGATGGGCCGTGTTGTGTGTATGGACGGTGTCTGATGGGCCGTGTTGTGTGTATGGACCGTGTCTGATGGACCGTGTTGTGTGTATGAGCCGTGTCTGATCCGTGTTGTGTGTATGGACCGTGTCTGATGGGCCGTGTTGTGTGTATGTACCGTGTCTGATGGGCCGTGTTGTGTGTATGGACCGTGTCTGATGGGCCGTGTTGTGTGTATGGACCGTGTCTGATGGGCCGTGTTGTGTGTATGGACCGTGTCTGATGGGCCATGTTGTGTGTATGGACCGTGTCTGATGGGCTGTGTTGTGTGTATGGACCGTGTTTGATGGGCCGTGTTGTGTGTATGGACCGTGTCTGATCCGTGTTGTGTGTATGGACCGTGTCTGATGGGTCGTGTTGTGTGTATGGACCGTGTCTGATCCGTGTTGTGTGTATGGACCGTGTCTGATGGGCCGTGTTGTGTGTATGGACCGTGTCTGATCCGTGTTGTGTGTATGGACCGTGTCTGATCCGTGTTGTGTGTATGAACCGTGTCTGATGGGCTGTGTTGTGTGTATGGACCGTGTCTGATGGGTCGTGTTGTGTGTATGGACCGTGTCTGATCCGTGTTGTGTGTATGGACCGTGTCTGATGGGCCGTGTTGTGTGTATTGACCGTGTCTGATGGGCCGTGTTGTGTATATGGACCGTGTCTGATCCGTGTTGTGTGTATGGACCGTGTCTGATGGGCCGTGTTGTGTGTATGCACCGTGTCTGATGGGCCGTGTTGTGTGTATGGACCGTGTCTGATGGGCCGTGTTGTGTGTATGGACCGTGTCTGATGGGTCGTGTGGTGTGTATGGACCGTGTCTGATCCGTGTTGTGTATATGGACCGTGTCTGATGGGCCGTGTTGTGTGTATGGACCGTGTCTGATAGGCCGTGTTGTGTGCATGAGCCGTGTCTGATCGGTGTTGTGTGTATGAACCGTGTCTGGTGGGCCGTGTTGTGTGTATGGACCGTGTCTAATGGTCCGTGTTGTGTGTATGGGCCGTGTCTGATGGGTCGTGTTGTGTGTATGGACCGTGTCTGATGGGCCGTGTTGTGTGTATGAGCCGTGTCTGATGGGCCGTGTTGTGTGTATGGACCGTGTCTGATCGGCCGTGTTGTGTGTATGGACCGTGTCTGATTGGCCGTGTTGTGTGTATGGACCGTGTCTGATGGGCCGTGTTGTGTGTATGGACCGTGTCTGATCGGCCGTGTTGTGTGTATGGACCGTGTCTGATTGGCCGTGTTGTGTGTATGGACCGTGTCTGATGGGCCGTGTTGTGTGTATGAACCGTGTCTGATGTGCCGTGTTGTGTGTATGGACCGTGTCTGATGGGCCGTGTTGTGTGTATGGACCGTGTCTGATGGGCCGTGTTGTGTGTATGGACCGTGTCTGATGGGTCGTGTTGTGTGTATGGACCGTCTCTGATCCGTGTTGTGTGTATGGACCGTGTCTGATGGGCCGTGTTGTGTGTATGGACCGTGTCTGATCCGTGCTGTGTGTATGAACCGTGTCTGATGGGCCATGTTGTGTGTATGAACCGTGTCTGATGGGCCGTGTTGTGTGTATGGACCGTGTCTGATGGGCCGTGTTGTGTGTATGGACCGTGTCTGATCCGTGCTGTGTGTATGAACCGTGTCTGATGGGCCATGTTGTGTGTATGAACCGTGTCTGATGGGCCGTGTTGTGTGTATGGACCGTGTCTGATGGGCCATGTTGTGTGTATGGACCATGTCTGATGGGCCGTGTTGTGTGTATGGACCGTGTCTGATGGGCCATGTTGTGTGTATGGACCGTGTCTGTTGGGCCGTGTTGTGTGTATGGACCGTGTCTGATGGGCCATGTTGTGTGGATGGACCGTGTCTGATGGGCCGTGTTGTGTGTATGGACTGTGTCTGATGGGCCGTGTTGTGTGTATGGACCGTGTCTGATGGGCCGTGTTGTGTGTATGGACCGTGTCTGATGGGCCGTGTTGTGTGTATGGACTGTGTCTCAGCCATGCTGTGTCTATGGACTGTGGCTGAGCCATGTTGTGTCTATGGACTGTGTTTGATGGGCCGTGCTGTGTCTATGGACCGTGTCTGATGGGCCGTGTTGTGTGTATGGACCGTGTCTGATGGGCCGTGGTGTGTGTATGGGCCGTGTCTGAGCCATGCTGTGTCTATGGACCGTGTCTGAGCCATGCTGTGTCTATCGACTGTTCACAGGACGCCCTGCGGATGGCTCTGGAGGCCGGCGACCGGCCGCTGAACGCCCGGGGTCTCTGCGCCATGGGTGATATCCTGAGGCAGAAGAGCGACGGACAGGTGAGCGGCGTTCCCGAGCTGGTGCCATTTGAGTTTGTAGCGATATTAACTTATGCGTGGCCGTGTACCGGCCGTGTATATCGTTGATATTCCATTCACACAAAAACAAAGTATAACAAAATTGTAAACATTGTCTGACAATGTTACTGACCTCTGACTCCTTGTCTCCTCCGTGTGACCTCCCCATGTGTGAGCTTGTCTGACCTCTGACCTCCCCCTGTGTGACCTTGCCTGACTTCTGACCTCCCATCTGACCTCTGACCTCCCCTTGTGTGACCTCGTCTGACCTCTGACCTCCCCTGGGTGTGACGTCGTCTGACTTCTGACCTCCACCGTGTGACCTCTAACCTGCCGTCTGACCTCTGACCTCCCCGTGTGACCTGACCTCTCCATGTGTGACCCAGCGGGCGTACCGGCGGTACGAGGCGGCGCTGCAGATGCTGACCGACATGGAGGACGCGTTTGGCCGGGTGCTGGCGCTGGATGGCATGGCCAAGTCCATCAGCCTGCTCTGTCGACAGAAGAAGGTCTGCGACTGCAAGCCGCTCGAGGCCTACACCCGACTTCTGGACGCCGTCACTAACTGTGGCAGCAAGGTGAGCAGTCGTGGCATGTGCTGCAGCAAGGTGAGCAGTCGTGGTGTGTGCTGCAGCAAGGTGAGCAGTCGTGGTGTGTGCTGCAGCAAGGTGAGCAGTCGTAGTGTGTGCTGCAGCAAGGTGAGCAGTCGTGGTGTTTGCTGCAGCAAGGTGAGCAGTCGTGGTGTTTGCTGCAGCAGGGTGAGCAGTCGTGGTGTGTGCTGCAGCAAGGTGAGCAGTCGTGGCATGTGCTGCAGCAAGGTGAGCAGTCGTAGTGTGTGCTGCAGCAAGGTGAGCAGTCGTGGTGTCTGCTACAGCAAGGTGAGCAGTCGTAGTGTGTGCTGCAGCAAGGTGAGCAGTCGTGGTGTGTGCTTCAGCAAGGTGAGCAGTCGTGGTGTTTGCTGCAGCAAGGTGAGCAGTCGTGGTGTCTGCTACAGCAAGGTGAGCAGTCGTAGTGTGTGCTGCAGCAAGGTGAGCAGTCGTGGTGTTTGCTGCAGCAAGGTGAGCAGTCGTGGTGTCTGCTACAGCAAGGTGAGCAGTCGTAGTGTGTGCTGCAGCAAGGTGAGCAGTCGTGGTGTGTGCTTCAGCAAGGTGAGCAGTCGTGGTGTGTGCGGCAGCAAGGTGAGCAGTCGTGGTGTGTGCTGCAGCAAGGTGAGCAGTCGTAGTGTGTGCTGCAGCAAGGTGAGCAGTCGTGGTGTTTGCTGCAGCAAGGTGAGCAGTCGTGGTGTGTGCTGCAGCAAGGTGAGCAGTCGTGGTGTGTGCTGCAGCAAGGTGAGCAGTCGTGGTGTTTGCTACAGCAAGGTGAGCAGTCGTAGTGTGTGCTGCAGCAAGGTGAGCAGTCGTGATGTCTGCTACAGCAAGGTGAGCAGTCGTAGTGTGTGCTGCAGCAAGGTGAGCAGTCGTGGTGTGTGCTTCAGCAAGGTGAGCAGTCGTAGTGTGTGCTGCAGCAAGGTGAGCAGTCGTGGTGTTTGCTGCAGCAAGGTGAGCAGTTATAGTGTGTGTTGCAGCAAGGTGAGCAGTCGTAGTGTGTGTTGCAGCAAGGTGAGCAGTCGTGGCATGTGCTGCAGCAAGGTGAGCAGTCGTGGTGTTTGCTGCAGCAAGGTGAGCAGTCGTGGTGTCTGCTACAGCAAGGTGAGCAGTCGTAGTGTGTGCTGCAGCAAGGTGAGCAGTCGTGGTGTGTGCTTCAGCAAGGTGAGCAGTCGTGGTGTTTGCTGCAGCAAGGTGAGCAGTCCTAGTGTGTGCTGCAGCAAGGTGAGCAGTCGTGGTGTGTGCTGCAGGTGAGCAGTCCTAGTGTGTGCTGCAGCAAGGTAAGCAGTCCTAGTGTCTGCTGCAGCAAGGTGAGCAGTTATAGTGTGTGTTGCAGCAAGGTGAGCAGTCGTAGTGTGTGTTGCAGCAAGGTGAGCAGTCGTGGTGTGTGCGGCAGCAAGGTGAGCAGTCGTGGTGTGTGCTGCAGCAAGGTGAGCAGTCGTAGTGTGTGCTGCAGCAAGGTGAGCAGTCGTGGTGTTTGCTGCAGCAAGGTGAGCAGTCGTGGTGTGTGCTGCAGCAAGGTGAGCAGTCGTGGTGTGTGCTGCAGCAAGGTGAGCAGTCGTGGTGTGTGCTGCAGCAAGGTGAGCAGTCGTGGTGTGTGCTGCAGCAAGGTGAGCAGTCGTGGTGTGTGCTGCAGCAAGGTGAGCAGTCGTGGTGTGTGCTGCAGCAAGGTGAGCAGTCGTGGTGTGTGCTGCAGCAAGGTGAGCAGTCGTAGTGTGTGCTGCAGCAAGGTGAGCAGTCGTGGTGTTTGCTGCAGCAAGGTGAGCAGTCGTGGTGTGTGCTGCAGCAAGGTGAGCAGTCGTGGTGTGTGCTGCAGCAAGGTGAGCAGTCGTAGTGTGTGCTGCAGCAAGGTGAGCAGTCGTGGTGTTTGCTTCAGCAAGGTGAGCAGTCGTAGTGTGTGCTGCAGCAAGGTGAGCAGTCGTGGTGTGTGCTGCAGCAAGGTGAGCAGTCGTGGTGTTTGCTGCAGCAAGGGATACGGTTTGCGAAAAATGTGAGGCTTAGTGAAGCAATCTGAGACAAAATTCCACTCGCTGACACGGTTGTAGACCATTTTTAACTGGTGTCGAAGGAAGCCCCAACAAGTCATGCCCCAGTTGAACGACTCCATCTTTAAGGCATTGATGCTACTGTCAATTTATTAAGTATTAAGTAGTCACTGTTTGTACTGGCCGCAGGTCCTCTTTCGAAAATGTTAGACAAATATGAATCTATGATTTATATAGAACATAATTATTTACTTTGGGATATCAGTTGGGCAAACTAAGGGGAGCAGATCTAAAAATAGATCGATCAATAAATAAATCGTTTGTGTCCATATTTGGGCATGATAGCAGACCCGAATTAAAGCGCCAATATCGGAATTTCCGAGCGATGAATGCAGGTCAAAACACAAGATGGCCAAGGAAAAGCATGAAGCTGTTCCTAGAACATGAAAACCAACCTAGAAACAGATTGTTTGAGCTTACATTCATTCAAATACTGCGATCTAAAAATTGATCACGCACATCGTCAAATTATGCCGGGGATCCATTTTTAGATCGCCCACACAGCTGGCTAATCAACATTTAGATCGCCAAAGGATTTGCAGCGATTTGTTAGTTGAAAACAATAATGGAATCAATTTTAATTTATTATTCATTCATAGAAAATAAATTTAAATCACGGATACAAGAGCAAGAAAGCAATACTGAGCCCTCCCCCCCCCCCCCCCCCCATAGTGAATTCAGTGTGGTGTTTACATTCGCTTCCAAACAAGCCAAAGTAGGGTTTAGCAGGCTCCAAGGACAACAATTATCGATAGAGGTATTCATGTGCTTCCTCTTGTAAGAAAAATATTGCTGATCAGGGCCATTCTTCTGTTGATTAGGCGTGTTTGAATGTACCGAAATTGATCTAAATTTAGATAGAATTTCCTTATATGGGCATTGCTCCTCCCATTTCGATATGTTTATTGATCGATCTATTTTTAGATCTACTCCCCTTAGTTTGCCCAACTTCTACTTCAACTTCAACTTCTTGATATTGGAACAACTTCTTCTTGTCATCGACTCTGACCAGATTAGTATTCTTAAGTATTTTGAAAAATGATGAAGTGATATTTTACGTACCTTCAATGCATTTCACCTGTTGAGAAAGCCAGCACAAATTCTCCCGGACTAAAGTGGGCTCGCAAACCACTCAGACGCTCTGTCATTGGCTCAGAGGCGCACAAATTACTTTTCAGCTTAGCTGTGGCGGCGCGCGACCGCTTCTGACGATGAGTTGGACGCGAAATTTATCGGCGAAAAGTTCAGACACCGGCTTGTCGCTGGCAAAGTTAATCGATTACGATCTCATCATCCTCGCCGAGCAGCGTGCCGGTAACTGGTACAGCGGCCGTGTCGTGAGCAGCGGCGCGTTACGACGCGTCCGAAAATCGGCCCCAGTCCCCTGTGCTCGATTTCCGGAGAGCGTGAGGTCGTACTCTGGAAACGCCGCCTGAGGGCTCTTCTGCGCCTCCTTGTCGAGCCGCCCTCATCAGAGCTTCCTGCGATCCATTGCAAAACCCATTCAGATGAATGCTTTCATCTCGTCCACTGACCTGTGTCACCACAGAAGCATTGCGCGATCAGGAAATACAAACATTGCAGAATAAATGAGTTAATAGCTGGCTGTATGCCATTCTCAGTAAACTAACAGCACTTTTATGGGGCAACCAGCACCATCAACTGAATAATGAAACATCTCATATTCATAACTGGGCCAAAGTTAATTGGGACTTTTCCCTGGGCCATAACACAACTACTCAACGACTTGTGGCCGTATCTGAGTCATGATTGAAGCATTGCACTCTGGTATGCACGCGGATCGGGAGACAGAACAGCGTGGAGTTTCCCCATCTATGAACGAAAGACCCATACATGCAAGTTGCATCAGCTGCCCATGGGCCATGCATTATATGCGTTCCATTAGTAATATGAAACGAAGTGATCCCAAACTAGCCGTCAGGCGGCCTACCGCCTACCATGGAATAGCCATGAGCTGGAACTCCACATTGAAAACATGTGGTCTCACGTTCGATCGAAGGCACGGAGCATCTAATGCTACATTTCAACACATCACTGTCGTTAGCCTACTTCTCGGGAAACTCACTAATGCATTAAAGTCGAGGCTAACAGAGTGACAGCTTCATAATTCATGGAGCACTCATCTAATCTACTAAAAGCCCGACATTTGTCCAATCGTAGACCCATTGCTATTGTGCATGAGTTGCTCTGTTTTACCATCAGGGGCGTCGCCACGGATGGGGGGGGGGGCGCAGTCACAGTCGCAGTCAAAAGCAAAAGTTGTTGACCGGGGGGGGGGGTACGGCAAAGCAGCATTAGCGGATCTAGGGTTCGAGTTTGGGGGGGGGGATAAAATTACGCTCAGCTTCATCTGCGAAAGTTGTTGACCGGGGGGAAGCGTCGGGTCATTAGCGCGAAGAGTCGTCGAGCGGGGGGGGGGGGGTTGACGTCGGGTGTCGTCAGCGCAGGGAAAAAACTTTACGGCGGGGGGGGGGCGTCGGATCTCAGCGCAAAACAGTCCGTTAACGGGGGAGGGGGGAGAGGAGCGTTTTTCCTAATTATCCCGCCGCCCCCCTGGGGTATTCAGCCCCCTCGTTATCTTCCGATCCAATAACTGCAGCGACAGGCGCAAGGCGGCAATCGAAAGCTCTCAACTGAGAACGCTCTACAAGCATACGTGACATTTTCCAAATAAGGTCACATGTCCAGGTCACAAGCCAGGTCAAAGATCAAAATCCAGGTATTTGTGTTAATGGGCCATATCTTTCCATCCAAAGCCTTAGATTGTGACTATTCTCACACAAAGTGCTCTCAAAGGTGTAATTAATTTGACACATAAGCGAAAATGAAATTGTAAGCAAAGGTCAAGGTGAAGGTCAGGTCACAAAAGGTCACTATTGGCAAGAGGTCTGCGAAAGCCGTGCGACACATGTTGTATGGGTTATTTTACACGTATAATTCGATAGAAGCAGCAATTTTCACAACTTGACCCCATATAATGGCCCTCAGGTCAAGGTCAGGGTTAAAAAAAGAAAACATTTGAAATTTATTAATGTAAATAAAAAAGCCATGTTTTCTAGACCAGTTTTATCTCAGAAATAGAGTGGTGGCATATATTTGTCTGCATCCTGGTCACTAAAAGCAAAACAAAATGACGGCATGAGTTACTTGTACTTGGGGAGCCATAAGTCAGTTAAAAATAAAGGATATGGTTTGGAAATTTGGTTTGGATATCGTCCATACTTCGTTTTCCAATAAATATTCAGTTTTTATTCTTAAAATATAGTTGAAAATGTTGATTTTAGCGTTTTTTTCCCTCGATTTTTTCATTATTATTTTTAGGGTAAAAAACTCAAAATTTCGCATATCTGAGATAGCCATTTTGAAGAGAATGTAATTTGATTGATTTGCATATTCTTATGTTTGCAATTTGCTTCAGCACTCGATTTTCTACGATTTTTCAAACATTTATCGTTTTTACACGAAATATGACATGACATGACGTCACTAACACGTCATATCTCCCAAAG